>PITA01004212.1:0-87918 GCA_004023965.1 Spilogale gracilis
GTGTGTGTGTGTGTGTGTGTGTGTGTGTGTGTATCCATTCATCTATTGATGGACATCTAGGTTCTTTCCATAGTCTGGCTATTGTGGACATTGCTGCTATAAACATTTGGGTGCCTGTGTCCCTTCAGATTACTACATTTGTATCTTTAGGGTAAATACCCAGTAGTGCAATTGCTGGGTTATAGGGTAGCTCTATTTTCAACTTTTGGAGGAAACTCCATACTGTTTTTCAGAATGGCCACACCAGCTTGCATTCCCACCAACAGTGTAGGAGAGTTGCCCTTTCTTGTATCCTTGCCACCATATGTCTTTTCCTGACTTGTTAATTTTAGCCAAACTGACTGATACGAGGTGGTATCTCACTGTGGTTTTGATTTGTATTTCTCTGATGCCAGGTGATGTTGAGCACTTTTTTATGTGCCTGTTGGCCGTTTGGATGTCTTTGCAGAAACATCTGTTCATGTCTTCTGCCCATTTGTTGATTGGATTATTTGTTCTTTGGGTGTTGAGTCTGATAAGTTCTTTCTAGATTTGGATACTAGCCCTTTATCTGATATGTCATTTGCAAATATATTCTCCCATTCTATCAGTTGTCTTTTGGTTTTGTGGACTGTTTCCTTTGCTGTGCAAAAGCTTTTGATCTTGATGAAGTCCCAATAGTTCATTTTTGCCCTTGTTATTCTTGCCTTTGGCAGTATTACTAGGAAGAAGTTGCTACGGCTGAGGTTGAAGAGGTTGCTATCTGTGTTCTCAAGAATTTTTATGGATTCCTATCTCACACTGAGGTCTTTCATCCATTTTGGAACTATTTTTTTTTGTGTGCACTGTAAAGAAATGGTGTAGTTTCATTCTTCTTCATGTGTTTGTCCAATTTTCCCAACACCATTTGTTGAAGAGATTGTCTTTTTTCCACTAGACATTCTTTCCTGCTTTGTCGAAGATGAGTTGACCATAGAGTTGAGGGTCCATTTCTGGGCTCTCTGTTCTGTTCCATGGATCTATGTGTCTTTTTTTGTGCCAGTATCATACTGTCTTGGTAATTACATCTTTGTAATAGAGCTTGAGGTCTGGAATTTTGATGCTGCCTATTTTGGTTTTCTTTTTGAACATTCCTCTGGCTATTCAGGGTCTTTTCTGGTTCCGTTTAAATTTTAGGATTATTTGTTCCATTTATTTGAAATACGTTGCTGGTGTTTTGATAGGGATTGCATTAAATGTTTAGATATTTTTAGGTAGCATAGACATTTCACATATTTGTTCTTCCAATTCATGAGAATGGAACATTTTTCCATTTATTTGTGTCTTCCTCAATTTCTTTTATGGGTACTTTATAGTTTTCTGAGTATAGATTCTTTGCCTCTTTGGTTAGGTTTATTCCTAGGTATCTTTATGGTTTTGGGTACAATGTAAATGGGATTGACTCCTTAATTTCTCTTTTTTCTGTCTTGCTGTTGGTAAATAGAAATTCAATGGACTTCTATGCATTGATGTTATATCCTGACACTTTACTGAATTGGAATGGAGTCTTTTGGGTTTTCCACACAAAGTACCATATTACCTGCAAAGAGTGAGAACTTGACTTCTTCTTTGCCAGTTCATATGCCTTTTGTTTCTTTTGTTGTCTGATTGCTGAGGCCAGGACTTCTAGTACTATGTTGAATACCAGTGGTGATAGAGGACAGCCCTGCCCTGTTCCTGACCTTAGGGGACAATCTCTCAGTTTTTCCCCATTGAGAACGATATTTGCTGTGGGTTTTTCATAGTTGGCTTTTATGATATTGAGGTATGTACCCTCTATGCCTGCACTGTGAAGAGTTTTGATGAAGAAATGATGCTGTATTTTGTCAAATTCTTTTTCAGCATCTATTGAGAGTATCATATGCTTCTCATTTTTTCTTTCATTAATGCATTGTATCACATTGATTGATTTGCAGATGTTGAACCAACCTTGCAGCCCAGGAATAAATCCCACTTAGTCATGATGAATAATCATTTTAATGTACTTTTGGATCCTACAGCCTAGTATTAGGGTGAGAATTTATGCATTTGTGTTCATCAAGGATATTGGTCTATAATTCTTTTTGATGGGGTCTTTGGTTTTGGGATCAAGGTAATGCTGGGCTCATAAAATGAGTTTGCAAGTTTTCCTTCCATTTCTATTCTTTGAGAAAGTTTCTTTAGATGTTAGGTAGAGTTCCTGTGGGAAGCCATCTGGCCTTGGGCTCTTGTTTGTTGAAGAAAAAAAATTTTTTTTAAAGATTTTATTTATTTGACAGAGAGAAACACAGCCAGAGAGGGAACACAAGCAGGAGGAGTGAGAGAGGGAGAAGAAGGCTTCCTGCTGAGCAGGGAGCTCGATGTGGGACTTGATCCCGGGTCTCCGGGATCATGACCTGAGCTGAAGGCAGTCGCCCAACCAACTGAGCCACCCAGGCGCAACTGTTGAAAAATTTTTGATGACTGCTTCAATTCCTTACTGCTTCTGAGTCTGTTCAGGTTTTCTATTTCTTCCTGGTTCAGTGTTGGTAGTTTATATGTGTCTAGGAATGCATCCATTTCTTCCAGATTGTCAAGTTTGCTGGTGTATAGTTGCTTATAATACATTCTTATGATTGTTCGTATTTCTTTGGTATTGGTTGTGAGCTCTCCTCTTTTGTACATGATTTTATTAATTTGAGTCCTTTCTATTTTCTTTCTGATAAGTCTGGCCAGGATTTTATCAATCTTATTAATTCTTTCAAAGAACCAGCTTCTAGTTTTGTTGATTTTTTTTCTACTGTTCTTTTGGTTTCCATTTCAGTGATTTCCCCTCTGATCTTTATTATTTCTCTTCTCCTGCTAGGTTTAGGCTTTCTTTGTTTTTCTTTC
Source organism: Spilogale gracilis (assembly GCA_004023965.1). NCBI lineage: Eukaryota > Metazoa > Chordata > Mammalia > Carnivora > Mephitidae > Spilogale > Spilogale gracilis. Next base: position 2,869 of record PITA01004212.1, read on the forward strand.
TCTAGCTCCTTAGGGTGTAGGGTTAGGTTGTGTACTTGAGACCTTTCTTGTTTCTTTTTCTTTTTTTTTAAAGATATTTTTTATTTATTTGACACAGAGAGAGATCACAAGTAGGCAGAGAGGCAGGCAGAGAGAGAGGAGGAAGCAGGCTCCCTGCTGAGCAGATAGCCTGATGCAGGCTCCTATCCCAGGACCCTGAGATCATGACCTGAGCCAAAGGCAGAGGTTTTAACCCACTGAGCCACCTAGGTGCCCCACCTTTCTTGTTTCTTGAGAAAGGCTTGCATTGCTATGTACTTTCCTCTCAGGACCGCCTTTGCTGTGTCCCAAAGTCTTGGAACAGTTGTGTTTTCATTTTCATTTGTTTCCATGATTTTTTAAAGTTCTTCTTTAATTTCCTGGTTGACCTGTTTATTCTTTAGTAGGATGCTCTTTAGCCTCCATGTATTTGAGTTCTTTCCAACTTCCTCTTGTGGTTGTGTTCTAGTATCAAAGCACTGGGGTCTGAGAATATTCAGGGAATGATCCCAATCTTTTGTAATAAGTTGAGACCTGATTTGTGACTCAGGATGTGATCTTTCTGGAGAATGTTCCATGTGCACTAGGGAAGAAGGTGTATTCGGATGGAATGTTCTGAATATATCTGTGATGTCCATCTGGTCCAGTGTGTCATTTAAAGTCTTTATTTCCTTTTTTTTTTTCTTTAAAGATTTTATTTATTTATTTATTTGACACAGAGAGAGATCACAAGCAGGCAGAGAAGCAGAGAGGCAGGCAGAGAGATCAGAGGAAACAGGCACCCCACTAAGCAGAGAGCCTGACACGGGCCTTGATCCCAGGACCCTGGGATCATGACCTGAGCTGAAGGCAGAGGTTTTAACCCACTGAGCCACCCAGGCGCCAGCCTTTATTTCCTTGTTGATCTTTTGCTTCGATCATCTGTCCATTTCAGTGAAGGGGGTGTTCAAGTCCCCTACTATTATTGTATTGTTGATGTGTTTCTTTGATTTAGTTATTAATTGGTCTTTATACTTGGCTATTCCCAAGTTAGGGGCATAGTTATTTAAAATTGTGAGATCTTCTTGCTTGACAGACCCTTTAAATATGATATAGTGTCCTTCCTCATCTCTTATTATAGTCTTTGGCTTAAAATCTAATTTGTCTGATATAAAGTTTGCCACCCCAGCTTTCTTTTGATGGCCATTAGCATGGTAAATTGTTTTCTACCCCCTCACTTTAAATCTGGAGGTTTCTTTGCTCTAAAATGTGTTTCTTGGAGACAGCATATTGATGGGTCTTGTTTTTTTATCCATTCTGATACCCTTTGTCTTTTAATTGGGGCATTTAGCCCATTTACACTCAGGGTAACTATGGAAAGATATGAATTTAGTGCTATTGTATTGCTTATAAGGTGGCTGTTAACTTTATTTTTTCTCTGTTCCTTTCTGGTCTATTACTTTTAGGCTCTCTGTTTTCTGAGTGGACCCCTTTCAATATTTCCTATAGGGCCTGTTTGGTGTCTGCAAATTCTTTTAGTTTTTGTTTGTCCCAGAAGCTTTTTATCTCCCCTTCTATTTTCAATGACAGCCTAGGTGGATATAGTATATATATTCTTGACTGCATATTTTTCTCATTTAGGGCTCTGAATATATCAATATCATGCTTGTTGTTTCTGACCTGCCAGGCCTCTGTGGATACATCTGCTGCCAGTCTACTATTTCTACCATTTTATGTTATAGACTTCTTGTGCTCAGCTGCTTTTAGGAATTTTCTTTTTGTCACTGAGACTTTTAAGTTTTACTACTAGATGACAGTTTGTTGACCTTTTTTTAATTGATTTTGAGGGTGGTCCTCTGTGCCTCCTGGATTTGCTCCTTGTTCCCTTCACCAAATTAGGGAAATTATCTGCTATAATCTGCTCCAATATACCTTCTGTCCCTCTGTCACTTTCTTCTTCTTCTGGGATCCCAATTATTCTAATATTGTTGCATCTTAGGGTAACACTTATCTCTCAAATTCTCCCCTCATGGTCCAGTAGTTGTTTGTTTCTCCTTTTCTCGGCTTCTTTATTTTCCATCATTTGGTCTTCTTTATCACTAATTCTCTCTTCTGCCCCATTTATACTAGCAGTCAGAGCCTCCATTTTTTTAATTGCACCTCATTAATAGCTTTTTTTGATTTCAACTTGGTTTGAGTTTAGTTCTTTTATATTTCTAGAAAGGGATTTTATTTCTCTAAAAATGGATTCTCTTATATATTCCATGCTTTTTTTGAGCCCAGCAAGCATCTTGATAATTGTCATTCTGAACTCTAGTTCTGACATCTTACTAATGTGTGTATTAAGTCCCTAGCCATCAGTGCTGCCTCTTGTTCTTTTTTTTGAGGTGAGTTTTTCCATCATGTCATTTTATCCAGATAAGAATAGTTGAATGAGAGAACAAAATACTAAAAGAGTATCGATGACCCCAAAAATATAAAAACTAACCAAATCAGAAGAGACCCAAAACTGGGGGAAGAAAAAAGGGAAAAATTTTATATTCTCTATATCTAAAAATTTATTTCTATCTATATCTATCTGTCTCTATACATATTATTAGGCTGGTAAATAGAACAGAGCCACACAATTGATTTTGGGTGTACTTTGGTCTGTTACAAGAAACTGCCTCCCAAAATTTTAAAGAAAGAAAGCTTATATATGTACAAAAATAAGGGTATACACAATGAAGAGCTGGAATATGACTGTAAAGAGGACAATTTAAAAAGATTTTAAATTTACAGGAATTGATAAGTTGGTTGAAAAAATTAAAAAGGAAAAAAAAGAGGAAATAATGTGATGAGGCTGGAGACTAGAATAAAGCCATGTGCTAGATTTATGGTATGTTTTTATCTATTAGAAGAAAGTATATCCCAAAATTTTAAAGAAAGGAAAACTTATATATGTACAAAAATAAAGGTATGCATGATGAAGGAATGGGATATGAGTGTAAAGAAAAAAATTTAGAAAGATTCTAAAAAAGGAACTGATAAGATAAGAAATTGGTTGAAAAAAGAAAAAAGAAAAAAAAAGAGGAAAGAATGTGATGGAGACTGGAGACTAGAACAAATCCATGTGGTAGATTTAGGGTATATTTTAATCTATTAGAAGAAACTGTATTCCAAAATTTTAAAGAAAGAAAAACCTATATGTGTACAAAAAATAAGCTTAAATGCAATGAAGGGATTGAGTATGACTATAACAATGAAAACCAAAAAAAGATTTTTTTTAAAAAGTGTTGATAAAATAGTTAAAAAAGGTCAAAGTAGGAAAGAGAAAAATATTAAAAAAATAGAATAAGAAAAAAGTAAAATAAAAAAAAATAACTTTGAAAGACTGAAGAATCGTGGGAGAAAAGCCATGAGTTCTATGTGTTACATTCCCCTAGCTCTGGACTTCGCAGTTCTTGCTGATCTGTGAACTTGGTCTTGGCTGGTGTTCTTGCTGATTCTCTGGGAGAGGGGCCTGTGATAGTTATTCTCAAATGTCTTTGCCTGAGGCAGAACTGCCCCGCCCTTGCCAGGGGCCAGGCCAAGCAATCTGTTTAGGTTCGCTCTCGGGAGCTTTTGTTCCCTCAACGCTTTCCATACAGCTTTGGAGGATGGGAATGAAGATGGCGTCCTCCTATTCTCCAGCCCAGAGGAGCTGAGAGTTCGGGGCTCCACTCCACAGTGTACCCACAGAGAAAAGCAGTCAATTATGCCTGTCTCCTTGGGCTCTGGCTGCACTCTATGCTCACCTGGCCTGTGACTGAGTGTTCCTATATTCCGCGCTCTGCCCTGCTTGGATTCTCCAAACCTAGCAGATTCCTGCAGCGCGCTCCCGTCTACTCCTCCCGGTGGAAGAAGGAGATCTCCCCAGATCTGCCACTTGTGGGGTCCCTGCTCGAAGAGCAGTGGCCTGACTGCACCTCGAATCGTGGTTTAAGGTAACCCTGAACTGAAAGCCCACTCCTCGGTTCTGTCTCTGCAGCTGGCTTTCCTGCACCGATGCCTGGGAGTTCTGCCACACTTAGGCACCTCCAGTCTTTCTGTGACCCTATCCCCTGCTTAGCCTCTGGGGTGATGTCCCTCAGTGGAGCTAACTTCTAAAGGTTCTAGTTTTGTGCTCTGCTGATCTACTACTGCTGGCTGGGAGCTGGCCTCTCCCCTCACTGTCTATCTTCCCAAATATTGCCTCTGATTCACTTCTCCACACATCCTACCTTCCAGAAAGTGGTCGCTTGTCTGGTCCTAGAATTGCTGCTCTTCTTCTCTTCTATCTGCTGTTGATTTTGTAGGTGTTCCAACTGGTTTGATAACTATCTAGCTGAACTGGGCCTGCAGATATCTAGGTCTCCTACTCCTCCACCATCTTGCTCCTCCTCCCTATAGGTAGTAACTCTTTTTAGATGTCTGGTAGAATTCACTTGTGAAACCATTTGATTTAGGATTTTTATTTTTTTGGTAGTTTTTTGATTATTAATTTAATTTTTTTACTTATAATCCATGTATTCAGATTTTCTATATATTTCCGTTTCAGTTTTGGAAGATTGTATGTTTTTAGGAATTTATTCATTTCTTCTAGGTTGTTCAGGTTTGTTTGGCATACAATTTTTCATAGTATTGTCTTATAATTCTTTGTATTTCTGTGGTGTGAGTTGTTATTTTTCTTCTCTTATTTTTGATTTTATTTGGGTCCTTTCTCTTTTTCTTGATGAGTCTGGCTAAGTGTTTATCCATTTTGTTTATGTTCTCAAAAGAATCAGCTCTTGGTTTCACTGATTATTTTCTTTCCTTTTTTTTTTTTTTTTAAGTTTTTATGTTACTTATTCTGCCTGATCTTTACTATTTCCTTTCTTCTACACCCCTTACGATTTTTGTTCTTTTTCTAGTTCCTCTAGGTATAAGGGTAGACTGTTTGGGTTTTTTCCTCGTTTCTTGAGGCAGGCCTCTATTGCTATAAACTTCCCTTTTAAAACTTCGTTCTCCACGTCCCAGAGATTTTGGATTATTGTGATTTCATTTTTATTGTCTCCATTTATTTTGGGGCTCTTCTCTGATTGCTTTATTGACCCGTTGGTTGTTTGGTATCATGTTGTTTAGTCTCCAGGTGTTTCTGTTTTTCTTTTCAGTTTTTTCCTTGTGATTTATTTCTAATTTCATACTATTATGACTGGAAAAGATTCATGGTATGATTTCAGCTTTCTTAAGTTTATTGAGGGTTGTTTCATGGCCTAATATGTGATCTGTTCTGGAGAATGTTCTTTGTGTTTTTGAGAAGAATGTGTATTCTTTCATTTTTGGATGGAATATTTTGTATATATTGTTATGTTCATCTGGTGCAATGTGCCATTCAAAGATATTGTTTCTTTATTTCCTTTGGATGATCTATCCACTGATGTAAGTGGAATATTAAAAGTCCCCTAATATTTTTGTATTACCATCACTTTCTTTCTTTATGTTTGTTAATATTTGTTTTATGTATTTAGATGCTCCAGTGTTGGCTGCATAGATATTTACAATTGTTATATCCTCTTGTTGGATTGATCCCTTTATCATTATGTAATGCCCTTCTTTGTGCCTTGTTACAGTCTTAGTTTTAAAGTCTATTTTGTCTGATATAAGTATTGCTACCCTGGCTTTTTTTTTTTTTTTATAACTTTTGTCTGTTCAGTGTATGTTTTTCCATCCCTTCAGTTTCAGTCTGTATGCATCTTTAGGTGTGAGGTCATTTTCTCTGCTCTTGCAGTACCATCTACTCCTACATAGAGTATAGAATTTGTCATTCTATATTTCAGTTGTTTCATTATCTATTTCCCCTTTCCATCTTTAGGCTTGGTGAGGACTGTCTGCTTTTTTGTTTTTGTTTTTGTTTTCCACTTTATCGTCAGTGCTGCACTGCCTGTGACACATAAAAGGTGCTCAGTAAATATGGAGTGAGTAGTGAATGGATACCAAAACTACTGGATGTAAACCAACACTTTAAGACCCTTAATGAATTCCTTTTTCTTAAAGGACACTCAGATGTTTGTTGTATGCATGAAAGATGGAATCAATGAGTAAAATATCATTTTGATTCTTTGCATTCTTCTTGGTTCCCTGATGGTCCAAATGCTCATGCTCATAAGTAATGAGGATGTGTGGCCTCCCATTGGTCATAAACATATGTGGAACAGGTAATGGCTTACACAGTGTAACCTTGTAGTTTTTGAATCATTACTCACTGTGAATACTCCCGAACTTCAGCTCCAGAAGCAGTGATATGAGCAGCATTGCTTTTGGTCAGCTTTCAACACATTAATAGCTACAGAAGGCTAAAACAGTGGTGATCTAAGTGGTGGGAAACAAGGCTAGTGACTTTATGGGATGCAAGTAGTTTCTACAGCCAAGGTAGAAACTGGGCTCCAGTTACAGTGCCATTTCCTTCACTTGACTTTTAACGCAGCAGAACCATCAAAAATGAGGAGATACTGAGAAAAGCTCAAAATTAAATTTGAGACACACATGGTGCCTTCTAGAAACAGTTGCATAGTTTTGGAGAACTTGTGGTTCCTCAATTCAGATTAGAAGGACATATTTGGTTCCTGTCTTTGCCACTAACCTATTTGTCAGAGAAATATTATTTCTTGCAAGTTTTATTTCCAGGTTGCCATGACTTAGATAAACATGGATTATATCATACATATAGTGCTGTTGGACTCCTCCCTAAATCACCAGTTGAACTATTAATAAAGCAAAGCTAAATTTGTTAGACTTACTGCAGCAATGTAGTCCATCATCTCACCAGCCCTAACAGTGTCTCAGAAGGATGAAGTCAGAAGTGGTATAATTTTAGGGCTTTCATTTTTGAGTTCAAATGGTTTGATGTAGGTCTTTCAAGATGAAGAATTGATTTGAATTGGGCAGTTTGTGATACTATAGTTTGTGATTAGTGGAGCTTGTGATTGCATGTCTTAAAATAAGTCCTGATAAGTGAACTTGGTAAGATAAGGAAGTATTTGTCAAGGTGAGCAGATTCTTTTCTCTGACAATTGATCTGTGGGAATTTCCTGAAGCAAACAGCAAAGATCCCCCCCCCCCCATTGGTTTACAGCTTTATCTTTTCCAGGCAAAGTTTCTTGGTGCAAACAACTAATTTATGATGACATAGCTAGTCTATATTCTTAATTAAGTCATGTTAATAGCCAGATGGTCTCAACCCTCATATCTTTTGTTTTCATTCTTTTGAATACCTTGAGATGTTTATGTGTCTACGTGGTTTTCAAGAATAGGTTTTGAAAAAGAGAAAGGACAGAGATACAAAGCCTGAAAAGGGAGAAGAAACACTACTGAATGAGAGAACTATAGGCAGTGTTGAGAAAAAGAGAGTGACAATAATTTTTGTACAATTTTGTTTGAGGTAAGCCTCCTGCTTCAGCCTCAAAAACAAACACACATTTCATCTTCCCTTCCAGAGACATTGCTTATGAAAACCAACCATAATCTCCATCTCTATTTTCCCCATCCCTCCAACCCAGCTCCCCTCTGGTAACCATCGGTTTGTTCTTTATAAAGTTTGTTTCTTGGTTTCCCTCTCTCTTTTTTTCCTTTGCTCATTTATTTTATTTCTTACATTCCACATATGAGTGAGATCATATGGTATTTGTCTTTCATGGACTGAGATATTTCACTTAGTATTATACTCTCTAGCTCTATCCATGTTATTGCAAATGGCAAGATTTTGTTTTTTTTTATGGCTGAATAATATACCATTATATGTATATATGGTATATGTGTGTGTGTGTGTGTGTGTGTGTGTGTGTGTATACACACACACATTTTTGGTATCTGTTCATCAGTTGATGGACACTTGGGCTGCTTTCATATCTTGGCTATTATGAATAATTCTGCAATGAACATAGGAGTGCATGCCTCCCTTTGAATTAGTGTTTTTATATTTTTTGGGTAAATACCCAGTAGTGCAATTCCTGGATTGTAGGGTAGTTCCATTTTTAATTTTTTGAGGATCTTCCATACTGTTTTCCACAATGGCTATACCAGTTTGCATCCCCACCAACAGTGCATAAGGATTCCTTTTTCTCCACATCCTGGCCAACATTTGTTTCTTATGTTTTTGATTTTAGCCATTCTGACAGGTGTGAGGTGATATATCACTGAGGTTTTGATCTGCATTTCCCTGATGATGACTGATGTTGAACGTCTTTTCATGTGTCTGTTGGCCATCTGTATGTCTTCTTTGGAGAAATGTCTTCATATCTCTGTGTATTTTTTAATTGCTTTATTTGGTTTTTGGGGTATTGAGTTGTATCAGTTCTTTATATATTTTGAATAGTAACCCTTTATCAGTTATGTTGTTTGCAGATACCTCTCCCATTGTGTAGGTTGTCTTTTAGCTTTGTTGATGGTTTCCTTTGCTATGCAGAAGCTTTTTGTTTTGATGAAGTCCCAATAGTTCATTTTTGCTTTTGTTTTCCTTGCCTTTGGAGACATAGCTAGAAAAATACTGCAATGGCTAATGTCAGGGATTACTTACTGTGCTGTCTCCAAGGATTTTTATAGTTTCAGGTCTCTTATTTAGGTCTTTTAATCCCTTTTGAGTTTATTTTTGTATATGGTAAAAGAGAATGCTTCAGTTTCATTGTTGTGCATGTGGTTATCCAGTTTTCCCAACACCATTTGTTGAAGAGATTCTCTTTTTCCCATTGTATATTCATTTCTTCTTTGCTGAAGATTAATTGTAGGTTTATTTCTGGGCTCTGTTGATCTGTATGCCTGTTTTTATGCCACCACTATAATGTTTTAATTACTACCGCTTTGTAATGTAACTTGAATCTGGAATTGTGATACTTTCAGTTTCATTTTTCTTCTTCAAGATTGCTTTGGCTATTTGGGGTATTTTTTGTTTCCATACAAATTTTAGAATTTGTTCTAGTTCTGTGAAAAATGTTGTTGGTATTTTGATAGGGATTGCATTAAATGTGTAGATTGCTTTGGGTGGTATAGACATTTTAACATAATTTGTTTTTCCAACCCATGAGCATGGACTGTCTTTCCATTTCTTTATATTGCCTTGAATTTCTTTCATCAGTATTTTATAGTTTTCAGAGTACAGGTCTTTTACCTCTTTGGTTATGATTATTCCTAGATATTTATTGTTTTTGGTGGACTTGTAAATGGGATTGTTTTCTTAATTTCACTTTCTGATGCTACATTTTTAGTGTATAGGAGGGCAAGAGATCTGTACATTGACTTTGTATCATGTGATTTACTGAATTCATTTATAAGTTCCATAGTTTGTTTGTTTGCTTATTTATTTATTTATTAAAATCTTTAGGGTTTTCTAGATATAGTATCATGCCATCTGCAAACAGTGAGAGTTTTACTTCTTCTTTACCAGTTTGGATGCCTTTCATTTCTTTTTGTTGTCTGACTACTGTGGCTAGTTGTTCAAGCACCATGTTGAATAATGTGGTGAGAGTGGGTATTCTTGTGTTGTTCCTGACCTTCGGGTAAAAGCTCTCAGTTTTCCACCATTGAGTATAATGTGGGTTGGGGTTTTTCATATATTGCCTTTATTATGTTGAGATTATGTTCACAACCACTACTTTCAAGTAATTGAGGTTGAAGTCTCCTGCCGCAGAGTTCATATGGATACAACCCATGGAAATAGACATTTCATGCATGGTGGTGGTCTTTGCAATAGTTTCTCACCTACTTGTCTTTCACAATGTGGACATTTGTATGTTGTGTTGTTGGGTGAAGGAGTTAAGGTAGAGAAATGATAATGTACTACCATAGTAAAAAAAAAAGATTCATGTTCTAATATTAAAATACTTGTGGATATTTCATGGATCTAGGCTCAGTGCTCTGAAACTAAGCCTGTAGTCAGTAGCTTAGGTTGATACTGTCTTGTCTACTTATTTAATATAGCTTAATATATGCTGACAGAGGATATTTGCAATGCTGTAGATTTACTGATAACTGTAGCTCTAGAGGGTGATGGAATTGGATGTGAATCCTGAGCCTAAAATTTTTTTCATCTTGTGATCTTAGGTTAGTTGCTACTTAGTTGCAGCCTTAGTTTTTTCATATATAAAATGGATATAATTAATATTATCTATGAAGATTGTGGTAAATGACAGTAATAGCTATGTAGAACTTTCAGGCTAGTTCATAGTGTGAACTCAATAAATATTAGTCATTGTTGTTATTATTAAGTGTAAAGTATGATTTTGGGCTCGTTTGAAGATGAAATGCCTAGAAACAGATACAGAGAACAGTAGAGTTGGGTCAGATGTCCTAATCTAGCATTTTTGTCTTATAGGAGAGGAAGCTCAAGATGAAAGGGAGAAAATAATACCCAGGTTGAAACAGCCAGTTAGTGAAAAGGGAGACATCACATTTCCATCACAGGCCAGTGTTTGTCTACATAGGACTGCTGTAGGGAATATGCCTCTAGGGTTCTCTTTGATAACTTGTACACTATAAAGAGTTAGCATTCTGTCTTATTGGCAGTTTTTCTGTGGAGAATTGAAAGTGGTCAGAAATAATTTGACTCTTAGAGCCCAGATCCTGTAGGATGTTGGACATAGTTTCATTGCTTGGCAATGACTGATATCTTCAGAGTCTGAAGTAAATATTTAAGATTTAAATAAGCCCTGTGTAAATGCTAAGCTTCTCATTTGTTGACATATTCTTCTCATATTCAGCAACTATTCCAGCAGCTTCTCTTGCCAAGGAAATACCAAATATCTTTGAAAGAAAAAGCAGCTGCAGATATTAAGAACCTAGCTTTTAAAGAAGATCCCAAAATAAATTATTGAAAAACCTCAAAAGTGACTTTACTGTGATGTAAAACAAGCCTTTAAAAAGTTATACCTTCTTGTCTTAAATTAATAAGGTATTATTGATCACTTTGTACAAGACATTGTGGGTGGTTTAAACACATGTTACTTTTGCCTTTGAGGTGCTAATAATTGAATAGAAAAGATGAAATGTAAGAAATTCATCAAAAGTTATATAATAAAAAGGAACTTAAATAACATTTGAGAATGAAAACCAGAGGGCATTGGTAGGTAGAGCCTGATGCATTGTCAAATGAATGGTGCACTGGACATTTACCTATTATGCATCCCCCCTTCTTTCAGTACAGTGCTTGATTCTGGTTTTGGAATTATCATTTTCTTACAATTTGTGGGATATGTAAATCAAGGTGCTCTGCATTTATTTAGCTGAGGCATGATCTTGGGAACCAAGGCATGCCCATTGGACTGTCTTCCAGAGTGTGACTCAAGAATTGAAATTGCTGATGAAATTGTTGACCCCTTTGGCTAAGTTGGTTGCTTTGTTTGATTTTGCGGGGTAATGAATCTCTGGACTTTTAATCAATTCCTATGCCATCATTGGAATAAACTCCTATTCTTCATGATTTTATTAGACTTGATATGTGTGGTAGTGGCAGATATAAGGGAAGGAGAGACTACTTTGAACATGGGTGTCAGGGAAGAGATGACATGACATTAAGGTGGGACTTGGAAAGGGAATGGAGGTAAATTGAGTGAAAAGACTTTTGATTTGTTGACATCTTATTAGTGCTAATTTTCTGGAATACTACTAGAATCATTTCTTAGTTTGTAGACTAATAAATCTTGTTCAAAAATCCTGAGGATTTAGTGCTTTTCCAAGTGCAAAACCAGTGCAGTAGAGTTGGAAAGTATTTCAGGTTTGTAGTTAGGTTAAAAAAATAGAATAGGCTGTGAAAAGACAGGGTTACAGACGCAACCACAGCTGAAGGGAGGCTGAGGTACACCCTGAAAGTAGCTTTGGTGGTTTTGTCCCACTGTTTGAAGTCTTTTTTATGTTAGCTCTGTCATAATCCATGTTTAATTGTAGGGTAAACTCAATATATAGTCTATCAAAACTCAGTAACATCTAATCTATACTTTTTTCACTCAACAAGATAGAGTCTTTGGAAATTGTATTATCCTCATTCAGCAGGTCTTGTTAATATTTAAAATCACATATGTTGCTTGTAAAGAGCTCACAGATACTAGTGAATATAATTCCCCAAATTCACCTTACATGTGAAACAGTTGTATTCCTTGATGAAATAATATGTGTTAAATTCTGTCTGGAGATACACATCCACTTCCTAAGCCAGTAAGAGAAAAATACCAATATTCTGGGCTAGAATTTGGTCCAATATGTAGTCTAAAGAACAAATTTTACTATTGGCAAAAGGAAAATATGCTGAAGAACTGGAAAAAAGAGAATGGGGAGATTAGCAAGGTCCATCTTCCCCCTTTTCTCTTCTGTTTTATTTTTCTAGACTGTGTTCTCTGTAAATTCCAGAAGAGGAAAATATTTTTTCCTTAATGTGATTTTTGAGGGAAATAAGTGCCTTTCTGCTTTTGCTTGTAGAATTAAAACATCCCTTACCTTGATTTTTATAGCAAACTGGTAATGTTTACATTTGAATTTCTGGCAAGCCTTAGAACATAACACTATACTTGTTTTGCATTTATTCCTCACTGGCTGGATGAATTTTTAAAACATGAGGTAAATCAAGTGGGAAGATTAAAATCAGATGGTTTTGCATAGACTGTCAGTAATGAGGATAAAACTGGCATTTTTCCATCTGCTTATTTGATTATACATTTTGTACTTATTTTTAAGACCAAACTGGAAGAGTTGGAAAGTGTTGTGGAAGTCCAAAATGGAAAGCATTTTTTAGTCATTTTTATAATGAATTGTGAATTTTTAAAATGCCTGTGTCCAGATTGTGCTGGGACATGATCAAGGAGGTTTTTCTTTCCTCAAAGAGTTTGTCCAAAAAAAAAATTTGTGTCAGAGACTTTTCATTTAACCTTTCTAAGGGAGATCTTTGGGAATTTTACCCTTGTCTGCTTGTGTTGCTATGGGAATGTCCATTTTTATATCTTCAGAGAGCTACAGTATGGTAGAGAGGAGAGAACATAGGCCTTATATGGAGGAAATAATGTATCTAGCTCTGGTTCTCCAAGAATTTTTATTTTTTTAAATGAAATTGAAATACTTTTATTTCTGAAGTGTTACTAGGACCATTGGAAGTGATGAGTGCATCAGAAGACATTTAGTAAATGATAGTAGTTGTTATATTGATGTGATTGCAAAAAGGCATCTAACATGTAAATATTTCTTGCCTGACTCCCTAGAGAGCTTTCTGTCAGTTGTCAGCTCAGTCCTTGCATCTCTTTGTGGTATAAAATTAGAAAAACATAGTGGAAAATGAGGTGAATTAAAGTGGAAGAAAAGGAAAAAAAAAGGTTGAAAGTGTCTGCCATTTCATTTCAAAGAGCTGAAAAACTTGAGGGTGCAGATGGCTGCTTGGGTTGGGTATCAGGAGGAGGCTGGTACTTTGTTGAGGTGAGGCCCTCACGCAATATTTTCTAGTAGAACTTTCTGCAATTATGGAATTGTTCTGTTTATGAAATATCTGGGACTGTTGAATATTTGAATATGGCTTGTGTGACTGTAGAATGCTAGATTTCACTGCCTTTTAATTAATTTAAATTTAAGTAGCTATATATGGCTAGCGGCTACTTTATTGGATAGCACTGCTGAGAATCTAGGGTTTATGAGGATCTGAGGGAAGGAAGAATAGGAGAGGAAGTTTAACAGGTATTGTCATGGAGTGTGAATTAGATTCTCCCTAATATTTATTAAGAGATTCAACTAAAGGGGCACCTGGGTGGCTCAGTTGGTTGGACAGCTGCCTTTGGCTCAGGTCATGATCCTGGAGACCCGAGATCGAGTCCCACATCGGGCTCTCTGCTCGGCAGGAAGTCTGCTTCTCCCTCTCTCACTCCTCCTGTTTGTGTTCCCTCTCTGGCTGTATTTCTCTCTGTCAAATAAATAAAATCTTAAAAAAAAAAAAAGAGATTCAACTAAAAAAAATGAAATTCATTTGAAGTTAGTTTTGAGAACTGGGGCATATATACATGCGTATATATATGCAGCTCACAGCAAGGACTCATTAATATTATGGTTACATTGATAATAATAAAAATTTCTTTTCATTAGCATGATGATGATTGTGGAATTTTATGGACATAATGGTCATAAGGGAAGAGGTAATTTATATAAGTTTATTTTAAACATGCAGCCATATCCACACTCCTCATCTAGAATTCAACTTGATATATAAATAAATGTAACTATTTTATTTAGAAAATTAGAACTAATTCTCTGTAGGCTTTATATTGTCTAATAGGATTCATTTTCTCAAACAATGATGGCAGCCACGACCAACAGGACCCATTTTTTTTCTCTAGCAGTCAAATAGATGGGTCTTAAAGGTTCAAGAACCTTTAGAAATGAATAACACCTTACACCAGTCAGAATGGCCAAAATTAACAATTCAGGAAACAACAAGTGTTGGAGAGGCTGCGGAGAAAGGGGAACTCTCTTACACTGTTGGTGGGAAAGCAAGCTGGTGCAGCCGCTATGGAAAACTGTGGAGATTCCTTAAAAAATTAAAAATAGAGCTACCCTATGACCCTGCCATTGCACTTCTGGGCATTTACCCCAAAGGTACAGATGTAGTGAAAAGAAGGGCCATATGTACCTCAATGTTCATTGCAGCAATGGCAACAATCGCCAAACTGTGGATAGAGCCAAGGTGCCCATCAACAGACAAATGGATAAAGAAGATGTGGTACATATATGCAATGGAATACTATGCCTCCATCAGAAAGGATGAATATCCAACTTTTGTAGCAACATGGACTGGATTGGAAGAGATTATGCTGAGTGAAATAAGCCAAGTAGAGAAAGTCAAGTATCACACAGTTTCACTTACTTGTGGTGCATAAGGGGTAATATAGAGGACAGTAGGAGAAGGAAAGGAAATGGGATGTAGGGTAATTCAGGGAGAGAAACAAAACAAGAGAGACTTTGGACACAGAAACAAACTGAGAGACTTGGAGGGAAGGGGGTGGGGGATGGGAGAGGCTGGTGGTGGGTACTGAGGGCACCTACGGCATGGAGCACTGGGTGTGGGGAATGGGCAATGAATCTCGGAACACTGAAAAAAATTAAGTAACAATAAAAATTAAAAAAAATGTTGTGAGTATATATTTTTTTCTAGGAAGATTCTACATTCCTTAGAGATTTTGTATTGGATATTTATCCTTTAAATTTTCCTTTATCTGTCTTGGAACATGTAGCCTTGCTTAACTCCCATTATTGAAACCAAAAATATCAGACAAATGCTTTTCCACCCTCCCCTGCAGGTGGGGTGTGAACACTTTTTACCTTTACCACTGTTCCTGAATTGAAAGTGGAACTAGAGACACAGCATGGGGGCAGATGCAGAACTCTGATGGTGGTGGCCATAACAAGACTGAGTCCTGAAGCCATGGAAGATGTAAGAGATGGTATCAGGGCTGTCCTCATTGATATCAATTCTTCAGAAAGATTTGGACTTAGTTCCTGTTTGCCTAGCCCCAAAGCTAATTCTTCCACTATGACCAGCATCTAAAAACCACCAGTATCCCTTCAGTGAGTCAGTTTTCCACTTACACATGGCAGAGTTGGCTTTTATTGCTTACAAATAGAACCCTGACTGATATAGATACTCTAAGGAGTCTGTAACCCCCAAATGGTTAAGGACTGTCCTATAGGATCTCATTTATTATGACAATGAGACCATCACAAATAGTATAATTAAGACAGAAATACAAAAAAGTCCAGACCTGGAGAAAAGGGTGTGTGCTTCATGTGACAACTAGTGTTTGTTCAATATATAAGCTGCACTAAAATATAGACAGAAAGAAAGGGAGGTGGTAAGGCTTACTTATGCATCCTTGGTTTGTAAAGGAGAATATCAGTATTCTGAGTTATCTCCATTATAGTGAACACCTTATTAATGAAAGAACCTATTCCATTTAAAGGCTCATGATGTCAGGAATCTGACACCTTCCTCTGCCCATACACTTGACTCCAATCACACCCAGTATTCTCCATCTTTCACTCTGTCTGCCCAAATTTGATATCAGTGATATTTCTAGTCAATACTGTGACACCCTATCTAAAAATTCCAAGTATTCAAACGTATATTAACCTCAGTCTCCAATTTGACCATGTGTCTAGATTTGTAGAAATTAGTATAAATACATAGTTAGAGGATTTATCCTGGGAAGTTGATATGTAATAAGTTGGTAATGAGAGCACAATTCCCCCTGCATATTTTAATGGCAGTTTTGGTTTAAAAAGCAGATTGGGCTAGAATTTTAATGATATTAAATAGTTTTATCTTGGGGCTAGAAGTCTCAGATATAATCTCTTTTTCAGAAACAGAATGATGGTGTTTTATTAAAGAAAATATGTTCTTCCATCATTTGCTCTGTGTTTATGCAACATTAGCATCACTGAATAGTTGACATATACATCAACAAAGGAATAATGAGCATTCCTTTCTTGTCACGTAATGAAAGGTCTAATTTGCCACACACTTCTTATTTAATTATTAATAAATTCAGAAGTATATATTATATTTATAATTGAACCATTCTGTACACATGTTTTCAAATACATTATAAACTAAAGTCTCCGATATTTCCATTCTTTCCCATTTTGGGAAAGAAAAATATCAGGAAACTTCGAAGATAATTTTTTCTTTACACATTTATTATGAAAATTTTCAAATGTACAAAAAAGTAAAGCCAGTAGTCTTGAGCACTCCATACTGATTATACAACTTTAGTGTCTGTCAACATTCAGCTATATTTATTTCATCTTTTTTTTTTCATTCTTGCCACCTCGCCCCACCTTTTCTTCTCTTTGGCTCTGCTAGTTCAAAATAAATGCAAGCTAGCATGTCTTTTCACTCGTAAATACTTTAACATGGATTTCCAAAAAATAAGAACATTTCCCAAAATTGCTGCAATGGCAATATTATATTTAGCAAAATTAAAAAAAAATTCTCCAATATTATTTAATACTCATTCTGCATTCAAATTCTGTTGATTTTCTTAAAGATGTCTTTTTATAGTTTATTTAAATTAAGATCTAGGGGCGCTTGGGTGGCTCAGTTGGTTAACGGCATAAGCATCTGAATCATGATTTTAACTCCTGTCATGATCTCAGAGTTGTGAGATCCAGCCAGCCCTTGCTTTGGGCTCTGTGCTCAGTACAGTCTGCTTTCCCCCTCCCTTCCTCTCTGCCCCTCCATGCTTGCACTCTCCCTCTCTCTCTCTCAAATGAATGAATGAATGAATGAATGAATAACTAAATAAATAAAATGTTAAAAAATACATTAAGATCTAAACAAAAATAGTTCACACATTGTTTATGGTTGTTCTTTACCTTAAGCCCACCCCCCTCCTTTCTCCCCACCACCTTATTTTTTCAAGCCCTTGGCATATTGGATAAATCAGGTCTATTAATCTGCATAGGGTCCCACTTCCTGGGTTTGACTATTACTTCTTTGTGGTGGAATTTAACTTGCTTCCCTTGTTGTACAGACAAATTAGATCTAAAGTCAGATTCCAATTTTTTTTGGACAAAAATAATTCATTAATGGCCTGTGTACTTCATTTTGTCCAATGAAAGAGGCAGATAATGTCCCACTTTTATGATATTGAGATTAATTCATGAGTTCAAGAGATAATAATTTGATCCTTCGACTCTAAGTTATCTTTTGATGTAGTCACCAATAATTTTGGCATCTATTGATACTATAGTTTGGAGCAGATTTTTAGTTGGTGATTATAAAATGTTGATTTTCCAACTCTCTTATTTCTTTTGCCTTTGCTAGTTGGGATTCTTTACAGACAACTTTCCTTATCCATTAATGCTATGTGGTTGTTCTGCTAACTCATTCCAAAAAGGCAGAATATGTGCCTAATTCTTTTTTTAAAGTTTGTCTTATTTCCAGTATAATTAACGTACAGTATTATATTAGTTTTAGGTTACAGTGATTTGACAATTCTGTACATTACTCGGTGCTCATCACGATAAGTGCATTCCCAGTTCCTTTCACCTGTTTCACTCATTTCCACTCCCTTCCCTCACCCATCATCAGTTTGTTCTCTATAGTTAAGAACCATCAAAATAAAAAGCTTCTGCACAGCAAAGGAAACAGTCAACAAAACAAAGAGGCAACCGACTGAATGGGAGAGAATATTTACAAATGACACTACAGACAAAGGGCTGGTATCCAAGATCTATAAAGAACTACTCAAACTCAACATCCAAATTGAAGATGAACACATCAAAAAATGGGCAGGAAACATGAAGAGGCACTTCTCCATAGAAGATCTACAAATGGCTAAGAGACACATGAAAAAATGTTCATCATCACTAGCTATCAGGGAAATTCAAATCAAAACCACACTGAGATACCACCTTATACCAGTCAGAATGGCCAAAATTAACAAGACAGGAAACAAGTGTTGGAGAGGCTGTGGAGAAAGGGGAATCCTCTTACACTGTTGGTGGGAATGCAAGCTGGTGCAGCCGCTTTGGAAAACTGTGGAGATTCCTTAAAAAATTAAACATAGAGCTACCCTATGACCCTGCCATTGCACTACTGGGCATTTACCCCAAAGATACAGATGCAGTGAAAAGAAGGGCCATATGTCCCCCAATGTTCATTGCAGCAATG
The DNA here is from genome assembly GCA_004023965.1 of Spilogale gracilis. Classification (NCBI taxonomy): domain Eukaryota; kingdom Metazoa; phylum Chordata; class Mammalia; order Carnivora; family Mephitidae; genus Spilogale; species Spilogale gracilis. The sequence goes on from PITA01004212.1 coordinate 21,530, forward strand.
GCCACAATTGCCAAACTGTGGAAAGAGCCAAGGTGCCCATCAATAGACGAATGGGTAAAGAAGATGTGGTACATATATGCAATGGAATACTATGCCTCCATCAGAAAGGATGAATATCCAACTTTTGTAGCAACATGGACTGGATTGGAAGAGATTATGCTGAGTGAAATAAGCCAAGTAGAGAAAGTCAAGTATCACATGGTTTCACTTACTTGTGGTGCATAAGGGGTAATATAGAGGACAGTAAGAAAAGGAAAGGAAATGGGAAGTAGGGTAATTCGGGGACAGAAATGAAACATGAGACAATTTGGACACAGAAACAAACTGAGGGTCTTGGAGGGAAGGGGGAGAAAGGAGGGGAGAACCTGGTGGTGGGTACTGAGGGCATCTATTGCATGGAGCACTGGGTGTGGGACATAAACAATGAATCTTGTAACACTGAAAAAATAAAATAAAAAAAAAAGAACCATCTGTTTTTTTGGTTTGTCTCTTTTTTCATTTGTTCATTTGTTTGTTCCTTTGACTTTCTCTGACTGACCTCTTTCAGTACTTCAACCCTCTAGACCCATCTGTGTTTGTTACAAATAGCAAGATTTCTTTCTTTTTTATGACTGAATACTATTCCATTGTGTATGTATACCACTTCTTTATCCATTCATCTATCGATGGACACTTGGGCTGCTTTCACAATTTGACTATTCTGAATAATGCTGCAATAAACATTGGGGTGCATATCTTTTCAAGTTGGTGTTTTCATAATCTTTGGGTAAATACCCAGTAGTGTGAGACTGGTAATTCTGTTTTTAATTTATTGAAGAAACTCTACATCATTTTCTGCAATGACTGCACCAATTTACTTTCCCATCAACAGTGCATGAAGGTTCCTTTTTCTCCACATCCTCACCAACACTTGTTATTTCTTGTGTTTTTATTTTAGCCACTCTGACAGGTGTAAGGCAATATCTCTTTGTGGTTTTGATTTGTATTTCCCTGATGATGACTGATGTTGAACATCTTTTTATGTTTTTGTTGGCCATCTGTATGTCTTCTTTGGAGAAATACTTGTTCATGTCTTCCCATTTTAAAAATTTGATTATTACTATTATTTTATGTTGAGTTTTTTTAAGGTCTTATATATTTTGGATATAAACCCCTTTTTAAAAAATATTTTATTTGTTTGACAGAGAGATAACAGGTAGGCAGAGAGACAGGCAGAGAGAGAGGGGGAAGCAGGCTCCCTGCAGAGCAGAGAGCCCAATGTAGTGCTCGATCCCAGGGCACCAAGATCATGACCTGCATGGAAGGCAGAGGCTTTAACCCACTGAGCCACGCAGGCACCCCTGGATATTAACCCTTTGTTGGATATACTTTTTGCAGATATCTTCTCCCATTCTGTAGATCACCTTTTAGTTTTGTTGATTATTTCCTTTGCTGGACAGAAACTTTTTAATTTTGATGTAGTCCCAATAGGTTTTTGTTTGTTTGTTTGTTTGCTTGCTTGCTTGCTTTTATTGCCCTTGCCTCAGGAGGCATATGTAGAAAAATGTTGCTGTGGCTGATGTCAGAGAAATTACTGTCTATAGTCTTTTTTAGGATTTTTAATTTTTCTCTTTAATGATCAACTTTCAGAAGAAAAGAGCTAGAGTCAAAGTTGATTTGGTGGTACATCACCATTCTCCCTTCAGGATCAAGACATTTATTACACCAGCTGTAGAGAAGGTTGGCTGCTGCTGACCCACAGCTGAACCCTCCCTAGGAATATCTTCAACAGAAATAGCTATCTTACTCAACGTTCTGTATCACCCTTCTCCCTGAGGACACCCAGACCCGATGACTGGTCATTAGGATTGGTGCATGTGAGTGTGTGTGTATAGGGAGAAAGTTGGCTGCTCCTGACTCATAGCTGAATCTTCCCTAGGAATATCCTCAACAGAAATAGCTATCTTACTCAAGGTTATATACCACCCTTCTCCTAGAGAACACCCAGACCCAATAACTGGCCATTGGGATTGGTGCATGTGAGTGTGTGTGTGTGTGTGTATGTGTTTGTAGGGATAAGTCTTGACCTGCTCTCCTTAAATCATGACAAATCTGAAAAGCCATCCCAACTTCTACACACACAATACTTAAATATAAACTGAACTCTTTATCATGTTGAAGAAAAGTTATGGTGATTCCAACTTATGTCTTATTTGGAATTTCTTACAGTGTCAACCACACAATGGCATGTTTACTTATAATGCATTATATTCTCCTGTATTAATTTGGTAATAGCAAGCATGCGAGCAGAATCATAATTAAACTAGAAGGAAATTGATCTGCGCTACATAATTGCTAAGATTAACTGGTAAGAAAATAACCTCACATACAAAAGATACATATATAATGATACATTTGCAAAAGAATCATTTTTCAACAAATTTATTTGTGTTTCATTGTCTTATACTCTAACATGGTCATCTTTATTATATGTTCACAGTATAGCATCCCCTTGATAATTATATGATGATCTATGAAATAGAATTCTCTATTGTCCAGCATTTCTACATCTTTAATAATAAATGTCAAATTAATGTTAGAGAGGATGTGAATGTGAATCTTCATAGAAAAATTAGCATTATCGCCATGTCATTTTAATTCCAAGAGCCCTCTACTTTTTTGTCCTTCCATGATATTTGGCAATAATATAGGTCAATTGTTTATGAGCTGCTTCACAACACTGCCACCCCCACCCCGCTGATATCCATGATGGTGAAAGGAGACAAGGTAGGTGGAACTGCTACTTCAATCAGAGCAATTGCATTTTTTGCTTGTTTCTTTACTGGCATTTCTTGCAAGCATTCATTTGCAAAAGGTGTTTCTGTGCTAACATCATTTTGAAAACTACGAATAACAATTATATGTGCTACAAGAAATATTGAAATAAATAAATTATACCACTGATTGACTCAGAAAGTTGTCACTAATTACTTTTAAAGATTTTATTTATTTATTTGAGAGAAAGAAGGAGAGAGAGCCTGCTTGCACACGAGTGGGGGAGGGACATATGGACAAGCAGCATGCTGGGCTCCACTCAGGGCTTGAGCACAGGATCCTGGGATCATGACCTGAGCTGAATGAAGTCGGATACTTAACCAACTGAGCCACCCTGGCATCTCTGAAGGTAATAAGTACTTTAAAGAGTTTTGATCTCTCTACTTTTCATAATGCAGAAGCACATGTGTATCTCATATTATTTGCTTATTGGATCTCTGTTACATTATACATTTTCCCCTTAAAAAATTAGTGATACTTTTTTTCTGGTCAAAAAAATGACTAAAATGTAATCATATTCAACTCTATCTTAAATGAAAATATTTTCATAAAATATATTCAAATAAGCTATGGTATTTTAAGATACAATAAACTATTTTATATAGCAATAAACTTATATAATAGACTAGGTTGGAAAATCACAGCAAAATTTGTGCCTATTATTGCTATCTCAGATTTTCTGATTGGATGTAAAGGACTTGTTAGCTTCAATTTTCCCTTTTTCCTTTTTTCAAAGAAAACTCTCCTTTTTTCATATATCTTTCTCATCTGAAACCTTAGAGCTAGATCTTGATTAATCTGAGTGAGGATGAGTACATAGAATATACCTAGTGTCTTTTATTATGTCTTCTTAGGTTTGCCTAATTTGACAGAATGAGCATCTTACAATCTCCAACTGGGGGGGGGGGGTGTGTTTTCTTCACCTTTTCTTGTAATATGATTAAAGAAATGTATTGTTCTAGTTCCTGCTGGCTTGCAGCCACAGCCTTGAGGTGGACTGGCCTTGGAGAGTAGGAAAAAACAAGGTCAGCAGAGTAAAAAAATAGAAAGGGCTTGTATTCTTTTTTATTTTTTTAAAGATTTATTTATGAGAGAAGAAAGAGAGTGGGGGAGGGGGAGAGGGAATGGGAGAAGCAGACTCCCAGCTGAGTGGTGAGCTGGAAGTGGGGCTCCCTGGACCCTGGGATCTTGCCCTGAGCAGAAGGCAGATGCTTAACCAACTGAGCCACCCAGGAGCCCAAGAGCTTGTATTTGTGTTGACATCACGAGGCTGCTGAATCAATCTCTAAACTTCCCTTTATGTAACATAAAACAATTTTCTTATTGTTTAACCCAGTCTTAATTGGCATTTCTGCTTTTCTTAGTGAATACCCTTAAAAGTACACCCCACTCCAAACAACAAGATGGCATTATGTATATGCATATAGAAGACAGTCTGTTCGTTCTTTCTTTCTTTCTTTCTTTCTTTCTTTCTTTCTTTCTTTCTTTCTTTCTTTCATTCTTTCTTTCTTTCTTTCTTTCATTCTTTCTTTCATTCTTTCATTCTTTCATTCTTCTTTCTTTCTCTTTCTCTCTTTCTCTCTTTTCTTTTTCTTTCTTCTTTCTTCTCTATTGTAGATTTGACAGTAGCATTCTCTAAACCCTATTCTGTGGTTAAACTCAGTTCTGAACAAAAATATTTCCTGGGAATTCCAGGGAGGCCATGGTTGTGACATTTAGTGTTGACAGAGAGAAGCAGAAATTAACACAGGGCACTGAAGCCCGGCTTCTGTCAATTTACTCTGTCATTGGGCCTGGGTTTCCTTTATTCTTCACTCACCTCGACTTCCCAGGCCCTGGCATCTGGCTTGCACCTTAGATTGGTAGCTCTCGTTAAAACTGGTTCCATCAGTGAGACTGCAACTCCACTGAATGCCAACTTTTTTTTTTTTAAATGTTTTACTTTATTTTGATGAGTCAGTGGTTTTAACATATGAATTGGTTATCTGTGTCAGATGCAATACTGAAGACACTGGGGGGGGGGATTTAGATAATGCAGTAAGAAATAAAGCAATAGGTAAGTGCATTTGTTGTAGATTAAGTAAAACCAACAGTGAGAAAAACAATAAGGATCATTGAAGGGAAGAAAAAGCTAATAGAGTGTACCTGTGGAGCTGAGAAAGAATTTCTTTTCCAGACAATTTATTCTTGTTCAGGCTAGAGCAGTTTAAAAATATATAGTTTTTCTTGAGAAAACATATTAAGAAAATGTGTTGGCATGAAATTATCCTCCCTGTTTCCGAGGCACATTGTTTAACCATATTCAGTGCTGGGAGAAATATGATGTGCTTGTTCCTTACCTTTTTTTGCTTATTTTACACATCTTCTCTGTGTGCTCTCAGCCACTCTCATGACTTCAAAGCTCCTATTAAATGGAATTCTCTATTGACTAGTATTTCAACCTCTTTAATAATAAGATCTAAAATTAATGTTAGGTAGTGTGAGCAAAATCATAATTAAAGTAGAATTAGTGACTGTAAACCTTAGTTTTTAGCCAAGATGTTTTCCCAGCTCATGATGTTCATTCAACTGTCTATAGGATATTGCTCTCAGAATTTCTGCAGGTAGCTCACTTTTGTCATATCCCCAAAACAGAATCCATTGTTGTCTCAGAAACCAGCTCCTTCATTCCTTTTCTAAGCAAACATTTACCGAATGTCTAATGTGTTCAGGCTTTAAGAGAGGTAACCCTCCAGAAGCACAGAAATAGTGAGGAAACAGATAAATAAAACAAAAACTATAATGTTGTGGTTGGTGCAAGTCTTGTTATGGGAGGAACATATGGTACACTTTGTATGACTTCCTTGTGCCTCAGTTCCTTTATCTGTAAAAATGGAGACAATAGGATCTCCTCATAGCATTAACTTGAGGCTTAATTCAATCAGTATATATGAAGGGCACAGAATACACCAAGCATTCAATAATTATTAGCTATTATAATTATTATTATATAGCGACATGCAGAAGTTGAAAATGAAGCCTTAATCATTATGTTTAGTAGTAAACTATCATCTGCTGCTCTATCATCACTAATATTTAATATTTTTCTGGAGGTTCTTGCCAATGCAATTAAGTGAGAAAATATGAGGTATGGAAATCGAAGGAAAGAGGCAAATGATAATTATTTTCAAATGATTTGACTATTGTCTTTGTCTGCTCAGGCTACCGCAACAAAATTCCATAGGTTGAGTGGTTTTAACAAGAAAATATTCTCATACTTCTAGAGCTAGAAGTCTAGGATTAGGGTGTCAGCATGGTTGAGTTCTCTTCTTATAAGGACACTAATCTCATTATAAGGACCCTACCTTCATCACTTCATGTAAACCTAATAATTTCCCAAAGGTCGATCTCCAAATATCATCACATATATGATACAACTTAAATATTAGTGATGATAGAGCAGCAGATGATAGTTTACTACTAAACATAATGTTGATGGTTAGAACTTAAATATATGTATTTTGTGGGGATATAATTCAGTCCTAGCAACCATATGTAGAAACCCCAATTAATTAACTGATAAAATACTAAAAGCAATAGACCACAACTCCTTAAAGTAACTGATTACTATATTAATATTCAAAAAGCAATGGTTGTACAGCATAAAAAACACAAAAATAATGGAAAGATTACATTTATAATAATAATCAGAGATATAAAATCTATGAATAAACCTTACAGAATTTTGTAAAATCTTTGTGAAAATTCTAAATTGCTTCTAAGGACCCCCCCCCCCCAGGACGTCTTGACCAAATGTAATGGTAATATACCTTGTTCTTGGAGAGAAATATATTATTGTAAAGATACCAACACTATATAAATTAATCTGTAAGTTTAATATGAACCCAATAAAGATAAAACATTTTAATCTTTGACTTTTTAAAGTTCACATGGAAAATAAACAGAAAAACATCCAGAAAATTACAGAAAAGAACACATAACAAAACAGTGCATGGTTATAGATGTTAAATAGTGTTTATTTAATAAACATTTAGTAGTGTTTATTATGTGCTATACATGGTTATAAGTTCTTTATATATATTAAATATTATCCTATAGTGATTACTTTTTTTAAAGATTATATTTATTTTACAGAGAGATATAGCCAGAGAGCACAAATGTGGGGGGCTGTGGAATGGCAGGGGGAGAGGGAGAAGCACACTCCCCGCCAAGCAGGGAGCCTGATGTGGGGCTCTATTCCAGGCCCCTGTGATCATGACCTGAGTAGAAGGCAGATGCTTAACCATTTGAGCCATCCAGGTGCCCCTATCCTGTAATAATTCTTATAACAAACCTATGAAGAATGTGTTGTTATTATTATTGCATTTTATAGATAAGAATCAAGACACAGAGAGATCAAGTAATTTGCTCAAGGTCTCACAGCTTGCAAGCAGAAGAACCAGGCTTCGAACCCAGGTAATCAGGCTCTGGAATCTGATGCTCTTAACTAGTACACTATGCTGCATTAAATAAGACAGTTTGGTATAAAAATAAATATAGAGATTGATAACATGAATCTGAATTAATAAATAGACATGGAAATATATGAAAATGTGGTTTGTAATATAACATTTTAAGACAGGGAAATGATGGATTATTCAATAAATTGTGATAGGAAAATTGGAAAAAATAAAGGTGGATCTTTTTTTTTTTTTTAAAGATTTTATTTATATATTTGACAGAGAAAAACACAGCTAGAGAGGGAACACAAGTAGGGGGAGTGAGAGAGAGAGAAGCAGGCTTCCTGCTGAGCATGGAGCCGGATGTGGGGCTTGATCCCGGGACTCCAGGATCATGATGTGAGCCGAAGGCAGTCGCTTAACCAACTGAGCCACCCAAGCGCCCCTAAAGGTGGATCTTTAATAATTTTTGCCACCAAGTTTCATGTGGATCAAAATTTAAATGTGAAAATAAGTTGAAACTGTAAAAATAAATATAAGATAATATATAAGAATTAAATACAATAATCTTTAGGTGGCAAAACTTTTTATAACTTTATTTTTTTAAAGATTTTATTTATTTGACAGATGAACAGAATCCAGGAGCTGTGTAAGAAAAATTTGATAGATTTCATTATATGCATGAACCATTAATCTCCGAAGAGCACTTCACTTATCCAGGAAATTAATTATTGTCATGTGGTACAAACATGTTCAAATTTGTCATCATTCTTTATGAAAGTCAAAACAAGGCCAAAGGGAGTTTTATTTTCCATTTGTTGTTTGGAATAATATTTCCAGCAATATGTCACTCAATGAGTTAGGAAATAAGTATTCATTTAATAGTGTGCTGGATTGGGGGGGAAAACCGAAAGTATTTTGTATTTGAAGTGAAATGAGCTATGGATAAGTTACTAGATCAGTGATTCCAATTAGATATAGAAATGAATATTTACAACAAAGATCAGAAAGGGTCCAAGTATATTTTCAAGAAAACTTCCAATTTATGGCAACCTAGCTTAGAAAATTCCATTTATAATATATAAAAAACTAAAGTATGAAATAAATAGAATTAAAATACTGAAATGAATACAAAATAGTGAAGAAAATTTAGAAAATAATGAAAAGGAAAAATGTTACTTAGAATCCTACTACAACACAATCACTACTGTGATTTTGGCATGTTTAACTGGGTCTTCTGCTCAGGGTCTCACAAGACTGCAATGAAACGGTCAGTCAGGGTTGCAGTCTCATCTGAGTCTCGGGATCCTCTCCCAAGATCATTTAAAGGGTTGTTGGCAGAATTCAGTTACTTGCAGTAGAATGAGTGAGGTCTCTATTTTCTGGCCACCTACTGGCTGGGACTGCTCTCAGTTCTAGAGGCCATCAGATCCTAGCCATGTGGCTATCTGACATGTCAACTTACTTCTTCAAATCCAGCAGGAAAATCCATTACTAGTGAGTCATATAATTTAGCATAATCACAGGTAGTGGCTATCCCGGTCAACATTGCCATGTAGTGTAACCTGTAATCAAGGGAGAACAATTCCATCATATTCACAGGTCTCATCATGGCAAGAGATCATATAGGCTATATATGCTAGGGTATGAAAATTATACAGGGTGTGTACACCAAGGGGTAGGGGTCTTGGGAGCCATCTCAGAATTTTGCCTACCATAGATGTGAATTTTTAAATTTATCCATCTTGGTGTTTATTGGTTCTTAATCTTTGGGTTAAACAGTTTCATTAGTTTTGGAAAATTCTTAGGAATTATCTCTAAATAGAGTACCTGATCCATTCTTTTTTTTTTACTTTCCTTTTGAAATTACAATTATTGTAGGTAATGTTTTTACTATATCCTTTATGCCTCACAAGTGCTTTTCTATGTTTTCCATCATTTGCCTTATCCTGGGTAATTTTTTAAAGCTATCTTCCAGTTTGTTTTCCAGTTATTGTCTCTTCAGCTAAGTTTGCTGGTTTTTTATTAACATATAATGTATTATTTGCTTCAGGGGTACAGATTTGTGAATCATCAGTCTTACACAATTCACAGCACTCACCATAGCACATACCCTCCACAACGTCCATAACCCAGGCACCCTATTCCTCCCCTGCCACCCTCCAGCAACTCTTAGTTTGTTTCCTGAAATTAAGAGTGTCTTATGGTTTCTCTCTCTCCCTGGTCCCATCTTGTTTGATTTTTTTCCCTCCAACCACCCCCCCCGCCCCAAATCCTCTGCCCTGCCTCTCAAATTCCTCATATTACAGAAACCATATGATAACTGTCTTTTTCTGATTGACTTATTTCACTCAGCATAACACCCTCCAGTTCCATCCATGATGTTGCAAATGGCAGATTTCATTCTTTTTGATGGCTCCATAATATTCCTCTCTCTCTCCCTCTCTCTCTCTCTCTCACTCACTCTTTCTCTCTCTTCCTTATCCATTCATCTGTTGATGGACATCTAGGTTCTTTCCTAGTTTGGCTATTGTGGACATTACTGCTATAAATATTTGGATACATGTACCCCTTTGGATCACTCCATGTGTTTCTTTAGGGTAAATACCCAGTAGTGTGATTGCTAGGTTTAGGGTAGCTCTATTTTCAACTTTTTGAGGAATCTCCATACTCTTTTCCAGAGTGGCTGCACCAGCTACCTTCCCACCAAGTGTGCCAATGCCTGTCATTTCAGGACTTGTTAATCTTAGCCATTCTGACTGGTGTGAGGTGGCATCTCACTATGGTTTTGATTTCTACTTCCCTGATGCTGAGGGATTTGAATACCTTTTCATGTGTCTGTTGGCCATTTGGATGTCTTCTTTGCAGAAATGTCTGTTCATATCTTCTGCCCATTTCTTGATTGGATTATTTGTTCTTTGGGTGCTGAGTTTGATAGGTTCTTTTTAGATTTTGGATACTAGCCCTTTATCTGATATGTCATTTGCAAATATCTTCTCTCCCATTCTGTTGGTTGTCTTTTGGTTTTGTTGACTATTTCCTTTGCTGTGAAAAAGCTTTTGATCTTGTTGAAATCCCAATAGTTCATTTTTTGCCCTTGCTTCCCTTGCTTTTGGCAGTGTTTCTAGGAAGAAGTTGCTGTGGCTGAGGTCGGAGGTTGCTGCCTGTGTTCTCCTTAAGGATTTTGATGGATCCCTGCATCACATTGTAGTCTTTCATCCATTTTGGGTCTATTTTTGGGTGTGGTGTATGGAAATGGTCCAGTTTTATTCTTCTGCATGTGACTGTCCTATTTTCCCAACACCATTTGTTGAAGAGACTGTCCTTTTTCCATTGGACATTCTTTCCTGCTTTGTCGAAGATGAGTTGACCATAGAGTTGAGGGTCCATTTCTGGGCTCTCTACTTGGTTCCATGGATCTATGTGTCCGGTTTTGTGCCAGTACAATACTGTCTTGATGATTACAGCTTTGTAATAGAGCTTGAAGTCTGGAATTGTGATGCCGCCAACTTTGGTTTTCTTTTTCAACATGCCTCTGGCTATGCAGGGTCTTTCTGGCTCCATTTAAATTTTGGGATAATTTGTTCTATTTCTTGGAAAAAAATTGGTGGTATTTTGAGAGGGATTGCATTAAATGTGTAGATTACATTAGGTAGCATAGATATTTCACAATATTTGTTCTTCTAATCCATGAGAATTGAATGTTTTTCCATTTCTTTGTGTCTTACTCAATTTCTTTCATGAGTACTTTATAGTTTTCTGAGTACAGATTCTTTGCCTTTTTGGTTAGGCTTATTCCTAGGTATCTTATGGTTTTGGGTGCAATGTAAATGGGATTGACTTCTTAATTTCTCTTTCTTCTGTCTTGCTATTGGTATGTAGAAATGCAATGTATTTCTGTGCACTGATGTTATATCCTGACATTTTACCTGAATCATATGTGAGTTGTAGAAGTTTTGGAGTGGAGTCTTTTGCATTTTCCACATAAAGTATATCATCTGCAAAGCATGAGAGTTTGACTTCTTTGCCAATTTGGATGCCTTTTATTTCTTTACGATGTCTGATTGCTGAGGCTAGGACTTCTAGTACTATGTTGAATAGCATTGGTGATGGTGGACAGCCCTGTCATGATCCTGACCTTAGGGGAAAAGCTCTCAGTTTTTCTCCATTGAGAATGATATTTTCTGTGGGTTTTACGTAGGTGGCTTTTATGATATTAAGGTATGTACCCTCTATCCCTGCACTGTGAAGAGTTTTGATGAAGAAAGGATGCTGTACATTGTCAAATTCTTTTTCAGCATCTACTGAGAGTATCATATGGTTCTTGTTCTTTCATTAATGTTTTACATCACATTCATTGATTTGTGGATTTTTTAAAAGATTTTATTATTTCTTTGACAGAGAGAAACAGAGCTAGAGAGGGAGCACAAGCAGAGGGACTGAGAGAGGGAGAAGCAGGCTTCACGCCGGGTAGAAATCCCGATGTGGGACTTGATCTAGGATCATGACCTGAGCTGAAAGCAGTCGCTCAACCAACTGAGCCACCCAGGCACCCCTGATTTGTGGATGTTTAACCAACCTTGCGGCCCAGAAATAAATACCGCCTGGTCATGGTGAATAATCTTTTTAATGTACTATTGGATCCTACAGGCTTATATTTTGGTGAGAATTTATGCTTCTGTGTTCATCAAGGATATTGGCCTATAATTCTTTTTGATGGGATCTTTGGTTTTGGGATCAAGGTAACGCTGGCCTCATAAAATGAGTTTGCAAGTTTTCTTTCCATTTCTATTTTTTGGGAGAGCTTCAGGAGAATAGGTATTAATTCTTCTTTAAATGTTAGGTAGAGTTCCCATGGGAAGCCATCTGGCCCTGAGCTCTTGTTTGTTGGGATATTTTTAATGACTGCTTCAATTCCTTACTGCTTCTGAGTCTGTTCAGGTTTTCTATTTCTTCCTGGTTCAGTGTTGGTAGTTTATATGTGTCTAGGAATACATCCATTTCTTCCAGATTGTCAAGTTTGCTGGTGTATAGTTGCTCATAATATGTTCTTATGATTGTTTGTATTTCTTTGGGGTTGGTTGTGAGCTCTCCTCTTTTGTACATGATTTTATTAATTTGTGTCCTTCTCTTTTATTTTTGATAAGTCTGGCCAGGAGTTTACCAATCTTGTTAATTCTTTCAAAGAACCAGCTCCTAGTTTTGTTGACTTTTTTCTACTGTTCTTTTGGTTTCTATTTCAGTGATTTCTCCTCTGATCTTTATTATTTCTCTTCTCCTGCTAGGTTTAGGCTTTCTTTGCTGTTCTTTCTCCACCTCCTTAAGGTATAGGGTTAGGTTGTGTGCTTGAGACCTCTCTTGTTTCTTGAGAAAGGCTTGCATTGCTATGTACTTTCCTCTCAGGACCGCCCTTGCTGTGTCCCAAAGATTTGAACAGTTGAGTTTTCCTTTTCATTTGTTTCCACAAATTTTTAAAATTTTTCTTTAATTTCCTGGTTGACCCATTCATTCATTTTTTTTAAAAGAAAGGGTTTTTTTGTTGTTGTTGTTTCTTTTTTATTTTTTTAAGATTTTATTTATTTATTTGACAGAGAGAGAGCTCACAAGCAGGCAGAGAGAGAGGAGGATGCAGGCTCCCTGCTGAGCAGAGAGCCCGATGCGGGCCTCGATCCCAGGACCCTGAGATCATGACCTGAGCCGAAGGCAGAGGCTTTAGCCCACTAAGCCACCCAGGCGCCCCCATTCATTCTTTAGTAGGATGCTATTTAGCCTCCATGTATTGAATTCTTTCCACCTTTCCTCTTGTGGTTGCATTCTAGTTTCAAAGCACTGGGGTCTGAGAATATTCAGGGAATGATCCCAATCTTTTGTAATCAGTTGAGACCTGATTTGTGACTCAGGATGTGATCTTTTCTGGAGAATGTTCCATGTGCACTAGGGAAGAAGGTGTATTCTGTTGCTTTTGGATGGAGTGTTCTGAATATATCTGTGATGTCCATCTGGTCCAGTGTGTCATTTAAAGCCTTTATTTCCTTGTTGATCTTTTGCTTAGATGATCTGTCCATTTCAGTGAAGGCAGTGTTCAAGTCCCCTACTATTATTGTATTATTGTCGATGTGTTTCTTTGATTTAGTTATTAATTGGTCTTTATACTTGGCTATTCCCAAGTTAGGGACATAGTTATTTAAAATTGTTAGATCTTGCTCAACAGACCCCTTAAATATGATATAGTGTCCTTCCTTGTTTCTTATTATACTCTTTGGCTTAAAGCCCACTTTGTCTGATATAAAGATTGCCACCCCAGCTTTCTTTTGATGTCCATTAGCATGGTGAATTATTTTCTACCCCCTCACTTTAAATCTGGAGGTATCTTTGGGTCTAAAATGTGTTTCTTGGAGATAGCATATTGACAGTTCTTTTTTTTTCTTTTTAATCCATTCTGATGCTCCATGTCTTTTAATTGGGGAACTTAGCTCATTTACACTCAGGGTAACTATTGAAAGATATGAATTTAGTGCCATTGTATTGCCTGTAAGGTGGCTGTTAACTGTATTTTTTCTCTGTTGCTTTCTGTTCTGTTACTTTTAGTCTCTTTCTTTTCTGAAAGGACCCCTTTCAATATTTCCTGTAGGGCTCCTTTGGTGTCTGCAAATTCTTTTAGTTTTTGTTTGTCCTGGAAGCTTTTTATCTCTCCTATTTTCAATGACAGCCTAGGTGGATATAGTATTCTTGGCTGCATATTTCTCTTGTTTAGTGCTCTGAATATAACATACGAGTCCTCTCTGGCCTTGCAGGTTCCTGTGGATAGGTCTGCTGCTAATCTAATATTTCTACCATTTTATGTTATAGATCTCTTGTCCTGAGCTTCTTTTAGGATTTTCTCTTTGTCACTGAGACTTGTAGGTTTTACTATTAGATGACAGTTTGTTGAACTATTTTTATTGATTTTGAGGACGGTTCTCTGTGCCTCCTGGATTTTGCTGCTTGTTCCCTTCACCAAATTAAGGAAAGTCTCTGCTATAATTTGCTTCAATATACCTTCTTCCCTTCTCTCTCTTTCTTCTTCTTTTGGGATCCCAATTATTCTAATATTGTTTTGTCTTATGGTATCACATATCTCTCAAATTCTCCCCTCCTGGTCCAGTAGTTATCTTACCTCAGATATTGGCAATCTCAGATATTTTTCAATCTAATTTCAAGGAATAAATTTTCTGAGTTATTGAATGATGCAAAGCTGAGCTGTATTCCCTGCTAACACTTCTTTACCTCTGGTTCTCCATGACTATTAGGGTATAGCCCATCTGGATTCCTACCTAAAGGGTGATGTTTAATCAGGACCTTCATCCTTGGCTATTGTACTTCAATGTTTGCTTTCTAGCTTTGTGAGACTTTCAAGCCTAATTAATCTTCCTGCTTCATTAGAAAGGGCAAAAGTGTCTTCAAATGAAAGGTTTATCTCCAAATTTCACTTTTTCTTTGGATGTTGGACAGCCAATTGTTCACTATATTTTAGCTTTTCCTAGCTTTTTTTTTTTTGTAATGTATTCAGCTTTTCTAGTTGTTCTCAGTAGGAGGGCTGGTTCAAACTACTCAGCACATTGCTTTTGAAAGTAAAATCCCTCAACATTTATTTTATGATATTTTTATATGACTTTTAAGTTTTGAAAGTATTTTCCTGTAGAGATTTGACAAATACTCAGTTTTTAAAAAAAATTTGTTTCTGTATGCTCAATTTAATTTATGTGTTTATACCCATTTATGTATAGATGTGTATGTATTATTTCTTTAGTCCATTTCTAAATAATATTTAGGTATATAATTCTCTTTTAGCTACTCATACATTTGACTAAGGGACAACTACATTTATCAATCTGCTAAAATTACAAATATTATTTACTTTACTATAATTAAATTGAAAGTTACTTAGATAAAATGAGAATATATTATTATCTGAACTGAGGAATTAATGCCAGAATATAATACATATATGTACTCTAGTAGTTAAGTTAGCTGTTTAACCTAGTGACTGGGAATTTATGCACATTTTTAAAAAATCATGAAGAAATAACTTGCTAAAGAATATTAGAACATGTTATATTTTAGCACTTCTGACAGACTGTGGAAACTGCTTTCAGAATTGATGAACCAGGAGTAAAAATAAGGATCATTCAGATTTTAGATCAGTATCCTGTTCAGGATTTGGTTGTTGTTGTTTAATTAAATGAATGTCCTTTTTAAAAATATGTAAGGCATAACATTCAACTCCCCTAAAAGGATTTGCATAAACAGAAAAATTATTTTTGAACAAAACACTGTCTAACTTGCTTCTGGGTGAAAGTGCTTGGAGGGCATTTGTAAGATGAAAACTGAATATATACTCTTAAAAAGACCTCTTTTTTCAGATAGTCAGGTCTAGAAGTAAATACATCATTCGTACCCTAAGAGTTTTGTTGGCCCCACTGAAATCACTTTTCAAAAAATGGGATTGTTGAATCCTTATACTATACTCTTGAAACTAATATAACATTGTATGTTAATTTTACTGGAATAAAACCTGGTAAAAACATTTCTAATTCTTTATTCATAGTCATATCATGTGTTTTTAGTGATAAGCCACAGAAACAATTTCTTTAAATGAGTTAAAGATTAAGTAACAAAATTAAATATATTCTTTTAACCCAAATTTAACCTAGAACCTAAAATTTTTATTATTTTTTTTTGTGATGAGAACTAAGATCTTACTCTCTGAGCAACATCACATACCCTTTTTTGTAACTTTAAAAAAATATTTTATTTATTTATTTGAGAGAGAGAGAGAGAGAGAAAGAGAGAGAGATATCACAGGTAGACAGAGAGGCAGGCAGAGAGAGTGGGAAGCAGACTCCCTGCTGAGCAGAGAGCCCGATGCAGGACTCAATCCCAGGACTCTGAGATCATGACCAGAGCTGAAGGCAGAGGCTTAAACCTCTGAGCCACCCAGGCGCCTCTATAACATTTTTTTTTAAATTCATTAGGACTGCAGCTACCTATTGGGGTAAATAATGTCATTGTCCCCATGCTACAAATGGTAAAACTGAGGCATGAATCAGCAAGAGGATCTGCTTCTGGTCACATGGGTTGAAAGTCAAATCTAAGTCCTCTGACTCCTATTTCTGTATTCCTTCTGTGTCACTGTAATCTCTCTGTCTTTTTTATTTTTGTCTCTTGCTGCCTTAAGCAAAAATAATTTGAAGAGAAAAAAAAGATTTTGGTAATAAGATAGTGGTTTAAGTAGTTTAGGCCAATGGCTTAGTATGTGTGTGGCTGTCTCTGTATGTATTTCTGTGGAAATTAAATGAAAAGTACCAGTATCTATAAAAATCCAACTTCAAACACATCAATCTTATTATATAAGGGTTGCTTTACAAAAAATCATTAGGTAATGTAAGTTAGACTTACAGTAGGTAGATATCCTTGATCCAGAACTGTGTGTGTTTTAATATGCACATGAGTGTGTGTATACTTTTATGTGGTGGCGTGTGGTAAGTGGAGAGTGTGGGAGTTGTGTTGGTAGAATATAGCTTAGGGGCCACACAGAGATGAAGACATAAAATATTCTTCCTTATTTCTGTGTAATTGAGCAATTCATAATAATCCATAATATTCATAACCAGAGATACCACTGAGATTATCTGAAGTGACTGATTTTAACATTTGGATTAATTTTATCTTTGCTCCCCTGAGCTCTGATTTGTACAGAATAGTTTGTCAGAGCTGGATTTCCGTTCCAGCCCCACTGATTTCTGTTGAATGATATTAGGAAAGTTATATAACCTCTCTGTGTCTCCTTTTCTCATTTATAAAATGTCAATATTAATAGTATCTATGTCATAGGACTGTTGGAGATACTGAGTAAGATAAAATATATTAGATGCTAAGCAGAATACCTGGCCTCCATCACTGCCAACCATTATTGTAATTACTTAGTTTTAAATATCAAATCTTTAAGGGAACTTTACAATGAATTAGTCTAAATTCCTAGTCCTACAGAGCATAAAACTTAGTTACTGAGATATTAAGTTATATTTCAAAGGTTGTAGAACCATCCAGAGTAGAATTCAAACTTGGGGCTACTGACTCATAGAAGAAAATGTATATTTCCATTGTAAAAATTGTTAGAAGCATGAATAAATGGGCAAGTAAGGATTATAAATAATTTTTTTCCAGGTAAGTCAAGATAATTCTATATCTAATGGTGGTTTTAGAATATAGAGAATGAATTTTTTTAATAAGCTGTAAAAGTTATTTATTTATTTATTTATTTATTTATTTATTCTGAAAGTATTTTACACTGTCATTACTGTGAATAGTTTAGACAGGGCTTTGGAACCCATAGGACTATTTCTGTCTATAGGGAAGAAAGGGGCAAAAGGGAAGGTAGTATATAATTTCAATGCAAATAGTATGGTTGCTCATAAAATGAGGCTGTATGTGTCTGAAAAGTTGAGAATCATGATAGTATGCCCTGGATTTTACAAAAAAAAATTTGCAGAGACCCAAAAGAAAAGTAAGGACTGACTGTTTCACTTAAATGAACATTGAATCAGACCTACATTTTAAGTGATATGCCAGTATTTCCCATTTTGAGAGCTAGATCATTACAGACTTATTGCTGCTGACTTATGGCTTCAGTCATATTTGTTTTTACTAGCATCACTGAGATTCCATGATGTTAGACTGCTCTCCACGATTGTCACTGAAGTTGCCTCTAGGTTATACTCTCTTCTGGGCAGCTATATATGGCCAGAAAGGAGAATAGTGAGGGTAGGAAGACTTATGTTTTACAATTTGCTTTGAGCATCCAACTTTAAGTCCTTATAGATGACAATTTTTGCATGAATCCATTACCACAGAAATACAAACATTACTCTTTTATAATTAGGCCACTGAAAAAATGCATAGTAAAAGCTGCACTGATGCACATTTAGGAAGAGGTCCTGTGCTGTGTCACCAGGGTATTGAATGCCTGAGCTGTGTGATTACTGACTGTGGCAGATACCACAAAAGAAAATGCGGAGGCCCTGCGTCTGCCTCAGCAGCCTCCTTTTTCTGAAATCTCCCTCTCAGAGATCCACCAGTCCTAAGTACAGAATAATCATGCCACACAGCAAGTATGGCTTAAATTTCTTCATATAGAATGGATTGTTTTAACAGTGGGCACTGGGCTAAATGTTAAGATAGGCAGAAAAGTGGAAACATGCTTCAGAAATTCTATAGAGTGGGAAGAGAAAATAATTTAACTGAATTTTATATATAAATTATAAAAGTTAAGATAGGCTGGTCTGTTTGTGTCTGAGAAACTGAGTCAAGATTGCTGACTTCTCCCTGTCAGTAGGAGATAGATTCACTTAGCACCTCTGTTCTGTTGTTTCTTCAGTTTATTTGGGTATCTATCACTACACTTCTGCAGTCATTAACCAACATCTGTTAGAGACCTGCTACTGAGGCAGGCGCTAGGTTGAACTCTAAGGGGATGGTGGAACACAGCCATTAATCTCGTATTCATAATAAACAAATCAGCTGTGAAGTGTACTCTCTGGAGATAGAAAGAGTGTATAATAGGGACACTCAACTCCATTGAGGCCAAGTTGGGGAAGGCTTCTCTAAGGAAGTGATGTTTGAAGTGAAATCAGAGAGGTGACTAGAAATTAATCAAAGTTGGGTGATTAGAGGCAGTTGGGAGAAGAGATGCAGAGTGATAAGAATGTTTCAGTTTGGGCAAACCTTAGGCTCTGCATCCCTCAACCATGGTGCATATGATGCAATACTAACCATGACCCCATATGCTAGTACAGCAAAATATCTTCACCTGGCTCGATCAGCTTACCCATGCATATCAGTCAGTCTGGGCACTGCAGTGTTTTTCCTTAGGCTCCTTTAGGTATTTTGGAACTGTCTTCAAAATTCAATATACTATTCTTACTGTGCCATCACTTTGTCTCCTGTCTCTTACTTCAACTCAAAATTCTTTTTCTTTTTTTAACCACTGTTACAAGAGAGAGGGCAACAGAGATTTAACTGAGCTACACAATCAAGGATTATTTGTATTTGGCAGGATTCCATACCATTCAGTGTATTTACATTTTGTAAGACATAGAATTAAACCCTCGTCGATCATTGAGTCATTTGCCCCAGAGATGCACATACTGTGACCTTCAAAACCCTTGATTTAGAAAACTGAACATTAAAATTGTTCCTGTCTTCTTCTTCTTTTTTTTTTTTTTATCAAGCAGCTCTTAAAAGCATGACCTAGAATTTCCTTCCCTGCTGTTTTTTTCTCCTCATTTATTTTGTACATTTCAACAATTTCTAAGCTGGCTACAGACCTTCAACCAACAATTGGGAGCACTTTTATAAGTCTCAGCTGAGAGCTTATAAACCATTATGTAGCTCAGCAAGAAAATGTGTGACAGAGATGTACAGTTACCTTTCCACTGGAGTTCCATTTCTTTCCTCCCTCCATCCAGCTGAAGGTAAAAAGGCTCTTGAGGCCACCGAACAAAGAAATGTTCTGTTCTCAAAAGAAGAGTTACACATGTTCTAAGTAGACCGCTGTGTTCCCAATGAGAGCATTTCTTGGTAAAAATGGCATGAAAATGTTGAAACCACATTTCATTATTTTTGGTTCAGGTTCTGCCAAGAGAGGATTCTTTTTCACAAGGCTGGGGAGGCAAGCATGTTGAAGCTAGAAAAGTGAGAACTCCTGCTGGAGTCCCACTGAAAAACCTGCCAGGTAATGATGCTGTTTCCCCTTTATTTCTGTTTGAGCTGCAAGAAAGCTGGTACTTTTGAAACACAAAAGCCAGGTTCCTGCTGTGACTTCCCAAACTGCTTCTTAAAATACTCATGCAGCATCTGACCATACAGAAATGTACATGAATGTCTAGGTAGCTTTTCGGAAATGTTCTAAAAGCATGCACCAGTTTTCAGGTTGGTTTGGTATATGATGCTTTTGCAGTCTGATTCCCAAGAGTCACGATTTTCCCAGGTAGCTTTAAGTTGTGTTCTAGCCTGACTGGGTCCACAGGAAAATTCAGTGCTGACTTGGTCAGGGTTGCTTTCCTATCCTGGAATTAATCAGGGAAGGCTGGTCTAGTCTGCAGAAACCATCATGAGTCCAGCATTCTATCAATGTTCTGCTACTAGGCTGAAGATTAATGTCAGTCTTCTACTAGTTGTAAGTTTCTTTAGCATAAAAGGAACACATGGAATATGACCGAGTATAGAAGAATAATGAGATCGCAATATAGTCCACTAGAAACCCACCCTGGTTGATGCCAGGGCCATCTGGGCAGCAGGAGGTCTTTATTCAGGCCAAGTTCATTAATGCCAATAATCTGAGGGAATCTTTGAATCAAAACTTTAAGAACACATCATAAGGATTCACTGAAAATGGATGAGAACTCCATGCATGATACAATTCTATTACTTAATATATAATATTGGGTTTCTGATACCTTGATGGTTTGGATAACCATTTTCAGTTTTTCCTCTGTAAAGAATTGATCTAAAAGAAACTGTACTCCACTTTTTCCTGCTTTTATCAAACAGTCCATTTTTAAGTTGCTAATATAAGCGTTATTCAAAAACTATTCTGAAATGGGATAGCATATTTGGAGACTTGCTTTTTTTAAAAAAAGTTCTAACTTCTAATTATGAATAAAATTGTCAGATTCAATATTGTTGCTCAAAATTTCCTCCAAATACCAAGTTTTGATATGAGAATTTATTTTTAAAATATTTTATTTATTTATTTGAGAGAGAAAGAGTGTGTGTGTGTGTGTGTGTGTGTGTGCGTGCGTGCGTGCGTGCGTGCGTGCGCGTGCCCGTGCATGTGTTGTGAGGAGGGGCAGAGAGAGAGAAGCAGACTTCCCACTGAGCAGGGAACTCCATCCCAGGATTCTGGGATCACGACCTGATTGGAAGGCGGAGGCTTAACCAAATAAGCCACCCAAGTGCCCCTTGATAATGAGATTTTCTAAATAATATGCTCTGTAAAATGCCAGGTGTCTACTTGTTGTTTAGTCCCTCAAAGACTCATTTTCTGCGTGATACTACTGCTGTCTGGTAACAGTCAACATTTATTGTGTCACTGTGTCACTTCACTTACTGATCACAACACCATGAATTATATATGATAATTATCCCTTTTTATAGGTATGCAAATGAGGCTCAGAGGTATTGACCAACTTGTCCAGGGCCTCACAGCTAGGGTGTGGCTCACACATCTGATTTATAGAACAAGAAACCTGAGCTGTCTTCCTGAATTAAACTGTGGCCTTTTTAGCTTTCTGTGTTTCTACCTGGGGCTGTGTCCTCCTTGCTTTTGGAGTGGTATCTTTATAAGTAATGAGTTAAAACTACCTTGTGAGAAACATAACTTCCTGATAAGGAGGACAACTGAAAATAAATCCTCTCATTGGTGGTGCTGGGGCAGCCATGGCATTTCCTGTACAGCATCATTAACTGTACCTCCCTTTCTGAAGCAGTATTTCAAGGTGCTACTACTTAACTTTTTTTAAAAAATAAGATTTTATTTATTTGTCAGCGAGAAAGAGCACAAGCAGGGAGAGCAGCAGAGAGAGAGAGGGAGAAGCAGGCTTCTCTTTCTATCAAAACTTTAAAACACATCATAGGGGCGCCTGGGAGGCTCAGTTGGTCAAGCAACTGCCTTCAGCTCAGGGCATGATCCCGGAGACCCGGGTTCGAGTCCCACATCGGGCTCCCTGCTCAGTGGGAAGCCTGCTTCTCCCTCTCTCACTCCCTCTGCTTGTGTTCCCTCTCTTGCTGTGTTTCTCTCTGTCAAATAAATAAATAAATAAATAAATAAATAAAATCTTTAAAAACAAAACAAAACAAAACCCAAAAAACACATCATAAAGATTGTTCAGGGAGCCCGATACGGGACTTGATCTCCTGACACTGGGATCATGACCTGAGCCAAAGGCAGATGCTCAACGACTGAGGTACCCAGGCACTCCAACTATTTAACCTTTTAACACTGATGAATATGCAAACAAAAAAGCACTTTAATGAAAGTCACTACAAATGTATATTACAGTAATTTTCAAAGTGGGGATAGACCCTACTCCATAGTTAACATTCATGTGCTTCTCTTCAACTTGCTAATAACTAACCACTCAGAATTTTTTGATAAGCCCCTGAGTGAGAAATAGCCCCTGGGTTGAATTGTTATAGCTAATGGGAATGTGCATCCTTATGTGTGGGGCAGAAGGAGGTGGAACCCCATATATGCAGCAAATCTTCCCATTACCCACCCTCGGCATGAAACACAGACCTTTACATAGACTACAAGGACAGTCTGCTTACTCACCGGGATCTACAAACACAGTGTCCAGGGCTAGGCTATCTTTCAGAGAGAAATGAAATGTTTGTGACTAGAAAAAGCAATACAAAATACAAAAGAGAAATTGCAAAATGGAAAAGAGTAACTTTAAGTGTCTATACTGTAACAGGTCAGACTTATTAATTTTTAAATTTAGTATTCATAAAAATATCATAGGTGTGGAGAACAAATTTGTCATTACCAGAGGAGAGGGAGTTGCGGGGAGAGGAAAAATAGGTGAAGGGGATGAAGAGGTACAAACTTCCAGTTATAAATATGTCAAAGGGATGAAAAGTTCATCATGGGGAATACAGTCAATAATATTATAATAACTTTGTATGGTGACATATGGTGACTACAATTATCATGGCAAATATAATGTATATCATTTTTGAATCACTCTGTTGTATATCTGGAATTAATACAATATTATGCATCAACTCTGCTTCAATTAAAAATTTTAAAAATTTAAGTTATTTCATCACATATAAAATAATTTATGGGTTAGATTTTTTCTGGGTATGTGAGATGATTGCTTAGAAATCGCTCATTATAAATTAAGTGACTTGATTATAGTCTCTAAGATGATCTTGCTTATTTTTTTCCTCTTGCTTATCTGTCTCCTTCTACTAGACTATAAGCTCTATGGGAGCAGGGGCCTTGTCTTTCTTTTTTATTCTTTTGTCTCTATTACTTAAAATAGGTCTAAAATATTTACAAGACTCAGTAAATATTTGTTGATGAATGAAACCAACATATACACACTTGATCAGTTACTATAAAAGATTTTATAGTTAGGAGGTTCTATATGTCTCCTTAAAGGAGGTGGTGAGTAGAGTCTAAGGGTGGGAAGACTCTGAAGAGAATAGATTAAGATAGGTCCATTCCTTATCCATCCCATTCCTGTTCTCTAGTTCAAGTTTGTTGGTAAAAATACAGCATAAAAATTTGATTTTGAATATTCATAAGGCAATCAATTTGAAAACCCTTAGGCAAGTTGGAATTTGACAGATTTTGACATAAAATCTGAACTCAATGTTTGGGAGAATTTAGTTCAAATAGTTACTAACTTAAATCTTTGAGGGGTAAAACTAGCTTAGAATTTAAGTAAAATGCAAAAAAAAATGTACATTAGTTTTAGATTTATCTGAATATTTTTATCCTAAAATATTTTACTTAGGGTTTTTTTTTCCTATGCCAGACTATGTTTTTGCTATGAGCTTTAATCAGATTTTTAGCTGAGAATAATTGTTATCCTTATTTAAGAACTAAATTTCTTGCTGGAAAAAAAAAACAGATGCCACTGAGATTAATTGTTCCATATGAATATAATTCTTTTTAAAATAGAAAATAGTAATAGAAAGATTACTTCTGGGAAAAAGTTTAAGTGGTTTGTGGCTTAGAGGAATATTTTATGTAAATTAACTGAAGTTACCTCTGGGCAAGAAATAAAATTGGACAGTTGAAATTTTCCCAGAGGATCAGTGTGGAAAATTTTTTATAATGTCATTTCTAAAACCTAACAACTATGTATATGGCTAATCACAAAACATGTGTCTTGGTTACCACTTGAAAAATGATTCCAATTTTTAGTTGGAATCTAAAGGGGGTTTGTTGAGATTTGGAGCTTTTAGCCTCTTAAAGTCTTGAATGATTAACTTCATGCCCTCATGCTCTGTATGAAAATATGCATTTTCAGAGTTAAATTGCATC
This sequence comes from Spilogale gracilis, assembly GCA_004023965.1. Taxonomy (NCBI): domain Eukaryota; kingdom Metazoa; phylum Chordata; class Mammalia; order Carnivora; family Mephitidae; genus Spilogale; species Spilogale gracilis. The sequence goes on from PITA01004212.1 coordinate 45,881, forward strand.
TTGATCCATCAGGTCCTAAAATGAGAAGTGTCCTTTCCAACTTGATGAACACACAGAATAAAATGATCTTTAAAAGAGAATCACATATGAAAAGGAGAAAAAATAATTTATTACCTCTAAGACTGTTGGGAAGGAAGGTGGAATGAGCTAAGAGAGGCAAGATTATTGATTTTAACGTGTCCTTGTCAACAATTTTGGGAAACATGGGAAGGGAACTCACCTGTCTGGACTTCCTCATAAAATGGGCATACTGGTGGTGGGTACTGGGGACACCTAAAGTGTGGAGCACTGGGTGTGGGGAATGGGGAATGAATCTTGGAACACTGGAAAAAAAATTTAAGTAACAATAAAAAAAAATGGGCATACTCCTTTTAACCTACCTCATATTGGAAACTGGGCACTATACATGGTGAAGGAAACCTGATATGTGCCACTTTGACATAGTGATTATTTTGAATTAAAGGCACTTAAGAAATAGTAGGTGCAAAAAAGACACTCTGATCTCTCATTTTCTTCCTGAAAGTAAGAGATAAAATTCTCCAGTGAAAGATTCCCTCCTTGCACTGGGAGGAAGGGGGACACTCTTATCACTGGAGATGGGGAATTTGGGGCCTAGAAATCTGTATAAACCAACCTTGGTAAACTCTTATCTTCCCAGTTACTTCATCATTTACTACCCCAGTTCAAACACCTTTGTATTGTCAAGTGTTCACAGATTTATTGTTTACTTGTCAAAAAGATATAAAAGCCTCCTGTTCTGGTTACTTCTTTGGGTCTCATTCTCTTGTAAAAAGGCCCCATGTACAAGAAAAATTTAATGAAATTCGTATGCTTTGCTCCAATTAATCTCTCTTATGTCAATCTAATTCTTAGGCTCAGCTGGAGACCTGAAGAGGGTAGAGGAGAATCTTTTCCTCCTCTAGAAGGAACATGTCTTGAAAAACAGAAATACTATAAAACTAAATTAAATTCTGAAGTTGAATTACATGGGATTGCCTCTTTTACATGTAACATAGGTCAAATAAAGGCAATTCTATAAATAAAGTTTTTGAGTCTATCAGAGCCAGATAGTACATTTTTGCTAGACTACATAGGCATTAATATCTTAGGAAAAGATGGGAAAGCAGTATTGGGTAGAATATCACATTTAGGAATATAGTGAAATGCCTTCAGTAACTGCTCTATCAACAAATGATGATGAGGGAACACTGATTTTGTTCTGGGTCCTGAGAATACAAAATGAATGAGACACAGTTTCTGCCCTTAGGGAATCTGAGTGTTAATATTCAAATGTATCAGAAACTTCTTTTAGCTAAGTTAGAGATCACTTTCTGAAAGATCTGCAGTTTTGATATGAGTCAGACGGATTTGATGTTTCACATTTAGTCTTTGCAGTGGCTCCCAGGACACTTCTTCCACAGGACTGAGTGTAGAGGGACCCAACAAGCAGTGGATTTGGGCAGCTAAAGGGGCATCTTCGCAGAACAGAGCCTCTACCACTGAGCTACATCGAACTAGGTTGGCCCAGACATTTCTCTCTGCATTATCACTCCTGGGGACCTCTGACACTTCTCCTGGTTCTCTTTCCACAGCCCCTGGAAATAAATCCTGAATTTGGGGTGGAACAAACCCTGGCACTCTGAATGACCCCAGATTGTCTCGTGCAACTGTTGTAACTGCTGACTCAAAGACAGCTAATTTGTTCCCCTGAGTTTTTCCTTCCAGCATCAACTGTGACTTGATCAGGACAGGCAGATCCTCAAAGCAGCTTCATCAGTTTTCAAGGGTGGGGAAGCTTGATATTGAATAGTATATTACTGAAATGACTAATTGGGGAGATTTGCTGGTCAATTGTATCAAAAAGTCAAAGAGCTAAGTGTTCTCTCTTATATCCATCAGTGCCCGTCAATAAATCCTCTGTGAGGTGTAGGTGTCTACCTGATGATGTAATTCTTATTTCTTATTTATTTATTTATTTATTTGACACAGAGAGAGAGATCACAAGTAGGCAGAGAGGCAGGCAGAGAGAGAAGAGGAAGCAGGCTCCCTGCTGAGCAGAGAGCCAGATGCGGGCCTCGATCCCAGGACCCTGAGATCATGACCTGAGCTGAAGGCAGAGGCTTTAACCCACTGAGCCACCCAGACACCCTGATGATGTAATTCTTATGTAGTCCTAAAAAGTAGTACTTGAGCATTTGCAAAAGAGACTAACATATTTGATCATTTTGATTTATATCCACAAGTATATGTTAAGTGTCAGAAATCTAGATGATCTGACAAAAGAGGTCTCTTTTTATTTGCTTGTTTATAGTAAGAGACAGAGGTTTATAGCATTTGTTTTTGAATTCACCACAATGTGGCATTCTAGTAATTTCTATATCCATGGATGTTTCTGGTTGATGGAGATACCTTCAAAATACTGGATTTCTGGCAAGAATTTTCTGCTTGAAAATATGAGTCATTCTCAGAGATCTTTACTTATGAAGTCATGGAGGATCCAGTTAATCAAGTATGCGAATTCCACTTCCAAGGTTGTTTTTCTGTGCTTTGCTTAAAACCAGAGTACATTTGCTTCATTTCTTAATCCTTATCTTCTCAGTGTCTTTCTTGAAGGCAGTCATGATTAAGGAAAACCAAAATTTTACTGTAATGATCATGGAAATAAACATAAACGCACTGTGTGAAGGTAGAGGTGTGATATGGAACTACCCCTTTTGTTCTAGAAGATATTAAAGTACACAGAGAAAAGAAAATACATTTAAATGGAGAAAAACATAGCACTTTTACTACAGGAGTTTTGATGGATTCCCACCAGATAACCTGGTTTTCTGACATAGCCTTCAGGCCCAAAGTTCTGACCTCTTCATCATCTGTAGACCTGCGATCATGCATCGTATCGTCTAGGGAGAAATTTATAAGAGGCTGGGAAATGTCAATCTGCTTCTCCACCAAGACCATATATGAAAGGGCTGCTTATTGGTACTTTGACTAAACTTAAAGTTAAATCAATTATGTACATGTTATATTTTGATTCTAGCTTAGAAAGACAGAAACCTCAAGTTAAGACTAACCAACAGGAGCAAGTAGCCAACATGTCTCTTTCCTGACAGAGTTACCTTCATTGCAAGGGAATTTCCTATCTTTCCTTTTACTTTTCTCCATCATATTTATATGTATGTAAAAAGGAAAGAATAGGAAGAGAGAAATAGAGGAAGAGACTGAGAGAGGAAAATGTAGAATAAGTATTTCATAGGTTCTAGAATTTTGACTTTATCTCCATTTGTAGTTAAATATAATGAAAAGGCCAGGATTTGCCAAACCAAAGACAATTACCAGGCTTCTCCCACACACAACAGTTGTAGGAGGTATCCATTATGCAAGAACTAAAACGAAACAAAACAAAACACAGAAATCAAATAGGTTTTGCTTTTACAAATTCAGATTTAAAGGAATTGAAAGACCGACCTTCCTGTCCATACCATTAGGAAGCCATCCTTCACATTTCACACTGTGTTTTACACAAGAACCACAGGTTCACTGAACCAGGCCTGTTCCTTATTGCCCTGAGATATTTTATAATTTTCAGGACACTCTTCTTCATTTATTGCCAATGAACTGTGACTAAGGGAAGGTCCGTGCTATATTTCCAACATCTGGTTTTAAAAACTTGCAAAATTCCATGTATTTTGAGTATTCATATATGCAACTCTTTGCCAACGTGTGAACATATTCGCTTCCCCTGCTTTTTCCATCTTCAGGATTTTAAACATTCACCCTAACTTCTCTCTTCTCATACTGTATGTGGTCTTTATAATGGTCATCACCTTTGCTCTTTTATTTTCTAATTTATCTCCTGATGACATTTTCACTTCTACCCAGACCGGATCCAGTAGAGAGTTTGCTCTTAGACTGCTATGCTCCTTTCATCTCCCACCATACTGGCTTTCCAGTCTCCAAGCCCAGGACTTCCTACTTTCTCCAACGAAGTGTCATAGAAAGCTTGAAAGTTTCCTAAAGTCAGGTAGAGTTGAATCAAATTTCAACTCTATCACTAGCTATCTCTTAACTCTAAGGAAAATGGGTTAACTTTTTTGAGCCTATAACATACTCTAAAACTTGAAGATAGTGTGATATTTTCCTCACAGTGATTGTACGGTTCAAATATGAAGGCCTATAAAAAACACCCTCTTAATGATACATGCTATAGGCATTCAATGCTAGTCCTCCTCCTCTAACTTCACTCCTTATCTGAGAGATATTGCTGGAGAAAGTATAGATTTAAGCCCACTATAAATTCTTACCATCTAATCATACATTAGACTCTCATTTGTTTCTTATTTACTCTTGTTTCCATCAGGCTTTCGTGTTTCCAGCTATAGAATTCACTGTAGCATTTGCCTGCCTGCCTTCTCTCCTCCTTTCTATCCTTCCTTTTTTTTTCTTTCCTCCTTTCTTCCCTCCCTTCCCTCTTCCTTTCCTTAACTCTTCTCCCCTTCTGCCTGTCCCTTTCTTTCTTTCTAAATTGAAGTATAATAAAAATATAGCGTAATTAAATGCTACATAATGTATACACTCTGTATTCAGCACACCTCTGAAGACAGAACATTTTCAGGAACCCAGAAGCCTCTTCTTTTACCCCTTTTGTTTTTTTATCTCTCTGCTGAGGTAACTGCTGTTCTGACTTCTATCACCAGACATGAGTTTTAGTTTTTCCTATTCTTAAACTTCATATACATGGAATCATATGGTAAGCATCCTGTTTCTGGTATCTTTTGCTCAGCATCGTGAGTGAGATTCTTCCATATTGTTATGTGTTAACAGTAGTTTTTCTTTTTGGGGGGCAGGGGATGTGGTATTCCACTATATGAATATATTACAATTTATCCCTTCTATTTTTGATGGACATTTGGTTTTTAGTTATTATGGATAGAGCTACTATAAATATTTTTAACAAGTCTTTGATATATAATGTGTATATGTATATATATTGATATCTATTGTGTTATATACTTAAAAGTGAAGTTGCTGGATCATAAGGTAGGTGTAGGGTAAGCTTTAGCAGATGCTCACACTTGAGCTAATTTAACCAGAAAGGAAGTTTTTAAGGGATATCAGATATTTCACAGATTTAATGGATTGTTTCTAAGGTTAAACTTTTAGGAACGTCTTCCAGAGCCACACTGTAGAGCTGGCCTGAGAAGGGCATTGCTGACCCAGAAATATGTTGCCTCTGAGGCAATTGGAAGTTTCCTTCATTGCCATTAACCCTGGAAACCCCCTGCTAGGTTGAAAAGGAGGATCACTTTGCTGCACTGTGTGGTGGAAGAGACCTGGGTGGCTAACTTATTAAAAAAAATAATAAAGGAAAGATTTTCAGCAAATCTTCCCTTTTTAGCCTCACCTCACATCTCATGCTTCCGAAGTACCTGGTATTTCATATTCCTGAGATTTTCTATAGTGAAACAATATGGTGCCTCTCATTTTGCTTCTGTTTTCTCAAGATTTCAAAGTCAGTTACCATCCATCCATCTGCTTATTAACTTTCAAATTTTTTCTAAAGCCTCCAATCTCCTCTTTATCATCTACTTAGCTTTACCCTTACAGGTTATTGCCTTTTAAAATCTTTATTGTCATTTGGAGGGGATTAAGGATGAGAATTTCCTGTGTATAATTCACTATTTTTAAGGAGAAATCTTGAATTCCTCAAATGCTGCTCCAAACTTTTTCTATTCTTTCCAATCTCTGCCTCATCTTCCTCCAACCTTAAGTTGGACAGATGCTCTCAATTTCTCCTATCTCAATGTACCTCTTCTTCATATCAAAACCTCTCTGCATTGTTATAAATTTTATAGATGTGGTAAATTAGGAGGAATAATCTATCCTTTCCATGCTAATTCTTTTGCTTGTACCCATTTCTTCCTCTGGGCTCTTGTTCTGTCCCACATATACATCTATTAGCTTGGAATATACGTTTTTGGAAATGGTACAACCGAATCCATGTTGTATGGAGTGTATATGGTATAGTTTCTTTGAAAGTTGTTTCTAGAATTGTCCTTTGGCAGAATATTTTCTGTCCCTTCAGATTTCTTAAAGTCATAGCTAGCCTTCAGCCACATTTTCTTCCAGCTACAATTTATGTATTTGCTTCTCAGTCCCCTTAGGCTGTAATGAACTTTATAAAACCCTTCTTATAGGTCAGAGGCCTGTTCCAACACTGTCTCGTCTGCTATTCATTGCCTTCTGTTAACTTGACCATTTCCTTCATGGCTTCTGGAACTGGTGCAGAACTTTCATGTTCACATCCAGCATGCTTTTCTTTATTTTTTTGTAGTGGATCTAGCCTCAGCACACATTTGTCAGACATTATCAGTTAAAACTGGGGGTTAGACATTTTGGTAACCTCTGTAATAGAATATAAATATCAGAGAGGGAGGTTGTAGTAACCACAACTCTGCTGTGCTAGCTGAGACAAATTAGTTTTTTTTTTATTTTGATTCCAGTATAGTTGACACATCTGTTATATTAGTTTCAGATATATAATATAGTGATCGAACAATTCCATACATCACCCAGTGCTCATCAGGACAAGTGCCCTCCTTAATCCTCTTTATCTATTTCAGTGATTCCCCCCACTCACCTCTACTCTGGTAACCATCATTTTGTTCTCTATAGTTAAGAGTCTGTTTTTTGGTTTCGCTCTCTCTTTTTTCATTTTTGTTCATTTGTTTAATTTCTTAAATTCCACCTATGAGTGAAATCATATGGTATTTGTCTTTCTCTGACTGATACATTTTGCCTAGCATTTTGCCCTCAACAAAACTGAAAGGCAACATACTGAATGGGAGAAGATATTTGCAAGTGACGTATCCGATAAAGAGTTAGTATCCAAAATATATAAAGAACTGGTATGACTCAATAACCCTCAAAATAAATAATCCAATTAAAAACAGGCAGAAGAAATGAACAGACATTTCTCCAAAGAAGATAAATATATGGCTGACAGGCACATGAAAAGATGCTCAACACCGTTCATCATCAAGGAAATGCAAATCAAAACCACAATGAGATACCATCTTACGCCAGTTAGAAAGGTAAAAATTAACAAAATAGGAAACAACAAATGTTGGTGAGGTTGTGGAGAAAGGGGAACCCTCTTACACTGTTGCTGGGAATGCAAGCTGGTACAACCACTCTGGAAAACAGCTTGGAGGTTTCTCAAGATGTGAAGAATGGAGCTACCCTATGACCTATAAATTGTCCTATTAGGTATTTACTCCAAAGAAACAGATGTAGTGAAAAGAAGGGACACATGTACCCAAATATTCATAGCAGCAATGCCCACAATAGCCAAACTGGAAGGAGTCAAGATGCCTTTCAACAGATTAATGGTTAAAGATACGGTCCATATACATACTGGAATATTATTGAGCCATCAGAAAGGATGAATAACTGCCTTTTGCATCAATATGGATAGAACTGGGGAGGGGATTATGTTAAGTGATGTAAGCCAAGCAGAGAAAGACAATTATCATATGGTTTCACTCATATGTGTAACATAAGCAATAGCATAGAGGACCATAGGGGAAGGGAGGGAGATCCAAAGGGGGAGAAATCAAAGAGGGAGATGAACCATGAGAGGCTGTGGACCCCAAGAGGAGGTTGGAGGAAGGGGGTAACAGAGTGATGGGTATTGAGGAGGGCACATGCTGTGGTGAGCACTGGGTATTATATGTAACTGATGATCATTGAATACTGCATCAAGAACTACTTATGTACTATATGGTGGCTAACTGAATATAATTAAAAAAAAGAAAACTAAAAAAATGTTAGATCCTCTTTATATGTAAACAAATTTTTCATCTACTTTGATTCTTGTATCTTTCCCCTTTTAAAATTCAAGCCTCTTAAAATAGAAGTTTGTTTTCAATTTCTATACACCTTACTTCTCAATCCCCTGGAATCTACTTTTCATCTCTTAGCACTTCACGTAAACAACCCTCACCAATAAACTGATGGCCCCCTAATCCTGGAATCCATTGCCATCTTTATAGTGTTGATTTCCTTTACCTCCTAGGAGTGTTTGTCCTGTTATCCTTCCTCTTCTATACAAAAATCCCTCTTCCTTCATCATCATTATACTTTTGTATCCTAGTTTCTCCCTTTTTCTGAATCTTTAGCTGATGTTTTATCTTTGTCTCCCCCGCCCTTAAATATGGGTTTCTTAAATCCTCTACCTCTTATATCCATTTCTTCCTGTCCTCATCCCCTAGTCTCTCTTCATATGTTTAGCCATGTTGCACTCTGGTCTTCAACTGTTATCACTGTGTGAACATCAGCATCAGTTCTGACTTATCTTGGAATCTGCATTTTGGCATGTCCAGCTGCCAGGTGAATTTTCCCACTCAAATGTCATGCCTTATCTATGTCTGAAACAAATCTTCTTTTGACCTCGAACATGTTTCTCTTTTAACCTCTTTATTTGAGCACCTCATTCTCAGAAATTCTAACTTATCCTTGTCTCCCCTTTCTTCCTTTCCTACATTTAGTCAGTGGTCAAGGGCCCATGGATTTTGCTTCCTCAGTGCCACTTGCAGTCATTTCCTTCTTTTCACCCCCACTGAAACCTCATGTTCACCCTAATTGACTTTACTTTAATAAATGGATATGTTTTTTAACTGTCTTCTTACCTCCTACAACAGAGGAATTCTAGATAGCTCAGTCAGCTTCACTACATTAAAACACAGATATGAAGGTAACTTGCCTTGCTTAAGACTCCTATGTCTCAGTTAATATTACTTTAGCAATAGAGACCTTGATATAACTGTCTGAAAGAAGGATGTTTGTCTCAAATAATCAGGTTAGAAGATAGAGGATTAGTTTAAAGGCTGGTTAATTTGGTTGTTCACTGCTGGACTCGAGAACCTATTTTCTTTTCATCTTTCACATAATGTCCTCAGGTTTGGGTCCCTACTGGTCATGGAATTGATAGCTATCCCAGTCCAGTCATATTGTATGAATATAACATCTGGCAGAGGAATTAGACATTTCTTTGCATTTGTCTTTTTTTTTTTTAAGTGTGATAAAACTTTCTAAGATTTACCCCTGGCATAGTTCTCACATTTTGCTGGCTAGAATGGTGTCACACATGGCTGTCTAAATAGTTCATTGGCAAAAAAGGCCATGAAACTACAACTGTTTTTTATCTGCAGATTCTAATGAGATGCCTCACTGTACAAACTTAGACTTTTGTTGAAAAGGAAGAAGAATGTGGTGGGTGTTGATAGAAAACCACCAGGTTTGAGCTGCCACCTCCATGTCCTTCCTTTTCTTCCCCTGCTCCTCCTCACTCTTGTCATTTTCTCTACCATCTCTCTTATATTTTCTTCTTTTATTCTGTTCTTTTTTTTTAAGATCTTATTTATTTGACAGAGAGAAACACAGCTAGAGAGGGAACACAGCAGGGGGAGTGAGAAAGGGAGAAGCAGGCTTCCCGCCGAGCAGGGAGCCCAATGTGGGGCTCGATCCCAGGACTCCGGGATCATGACCTGAGCCGAAGGCAGTCGCTTAACCAACTGAGCCACTCAGGCGCCCCTATTCTGTTCTTAATAGTGCACATGGTCATGTCCAGCCTTGATGAAATTTTTCATCTATGAAGAGTTCCAGGGAGAGGAATAATCCTTTTTCTATGATTCTACAACACATTTTGGTATTATCTATTGTCATCTATAATCTGCAAAGCTTTTCTCTGTTTACTGTAGGATTATGAGTCCTGTAAGGAGTATGACAAGGCTCCTTTTCTTTTTTTTTTTTTTTAAAGATTTTATTTATTTATTTGACAGAGAGAAACACAGCGAGAGAGGGAACACAAGCAGGGGGAGTGAGAGAGGGAGAAGCAGGCTTCCTGCCGAGCAGAGAACCCGATGCGGGGCTCAATCCCGGATCTCTGGGATCATGACCTGAGCCGAAGGCAGTCACTAAACCAACTGAGCCACCCAGGCACCCCACGTCTCCTTTTCTTAAAGAGGTTAAGATTGAAGTGGGGATATAGGATACTGACAAGTGAAAGTATGAATTGTCAGTACACTTAATGTCTATGTAATAGTGACATTCAATAGGAAAACTATTGGCATATGAAATCTAAATGGACTGTGGCAATGTCTCTCTCTTTGGAGTAACAGTAAGTGATGGCAAAATTTGTATCATGAGATAATAAATCTGTGTTTCTAAATCTCTTAGGGATAAATGGACAGACATTTTAAAGAACCTTATAGAGTAAAAGATATTAATAGAGTTTTGAGTGAAAGAAAAGGAGTCAAGCCACATGGAAGGATCTTGAGCCTTGGGGAAAAAAGTGGGAATGTGAGAGATTCTCAGTGGCAGGAAGGCTAAGGGTGTTTTGAAACCAAGGAAATGGAACATTTACTGTTAAGTTGTTTGTGTTGCTGTGATTTAAACACCCTCCACCTCTCCATTCTGAAGTACAGTATTTTTATGTATGTGTTTTAGAGGAAAGCCAAGGAGTCCCATGTGAGGGTGGATATGGAGTAAAAGCTACAGGTGAGGATGGAAAGACAAGAATGCGTTAAAAGTTTCAGCAAAACACACAAATTGGAGTCGATGTGGTATTGGAACTCCAAACCAGAACTGTGTAGAAACAAATACTGTCTTGGGACCATAATGTTCTTTCTGCAAGATGTGGGATAGAGAGTTCTGGCAATTTTTATTTCTTTCTCAAAGAGTGGTGTGACCTCAGCTGCCATCTGGATTATACATATAAGCACCCAATTAATTGGAAAAAAATTGAGACCAAGTTAGGCCCTGCATTAAGTAAAATATTCTGTAAAGGCCATTTTCTTCCTCTTTAACTTTGACCACTGAGGGGAATATGCTAAAATTAAAAATAAACAAAAGGCACTAGCTTTGGAATTAGGCTGAACTACCTTAGAGTCTTAGCTCTATCTGTTACTCAGTGTGTGGCCTTTGGTAAATTTCCTAAACATTCAGGGCTTTATTTTTCTTACCAGTTAACTGATTATAATACGATCTGCCTGGCAAGGTTAGGCAGAGAATAGCATTTGGCAGATAGTAAGTGCTTAATTAATTATGGCTGTTGTCATTGTTACATCTACTAATAAAAGAAAACAGTTATCGTGCACTTGGTATGTGGTGGGCACTGCTCCTGGCACGCTGCTTGATTTCTCTCATTTAATACTTACAATGACTGCATAAAGCAGGTGAAACTATCTCTGTTTTACATATGAGGAAGTGGAGACAAGCTGGTTGACAACCTTCCCAAGGTCATATAAACTAGACGGTGCTCGTTCTCCCTAAATAGTAAGCTATGGAAGACAGTAACAGGTATATGGATCATCGGATCATCGGGGTGGACTTCCCTGATGAGGTGGGCTTCAGCTTGACATGGAAGAATCGGGAAAGTTTGCTCAGTCATGCTTCATTACTGAACAGACATGGTGAGGCAGGAATTCCCCTGGTATGTCAGGATAAAGAGGGAAGACATAAGCATAGGTAGAGCTGCAGAGGCATGTGTAAAGAGGTAAAGGGAGTGAGGTAGGAGAGAGCTCTGGGACTTCAGGCAGAAGGTTTGTAGGTTCTATGGAAATGAAGTTAAAGAAAGTACATTGTTTGAAATTTCATATTATTTTTTTTAATTTTTTTTAAAGATTTTATTTATTTGACAGAGAGAAACACAGCCAGAGAGGGAACACAAGCAGGGGGAGTCAGAGAGGGAGGAGCAGATTCCCGCCGAGCAGGGAGCCCGATGTGGGACTCGATCCCGGGTCTCTGGGATCATGACCTGAGCCGAAGGCAGTCGCTTAACCAACTGAGCCACCCAGGTGCCCCTGACTTTCATATTATTAACAGGCTATGGGTATGTTTTGTGAACTAATTGATTGACTTAAGGTAGCTGAAAAATGTTACATTTTCCACAATACAAAGCCAGATCTTGGAGGCTGGATAATTCAGTCCTTAGGTTATGCATAGTGAACTTTTTCTGAGGACTTCATCAGAGAGATCACATGGCAATTAGCTGGAATCAGTCTCAAGCAAGGCCAATGAATACAAGTTGATCGTACTGACCCCTTAACAAGATCAATTCAGTTCATATAGTAATGGCAAGAAAATACAATGGGCAGGGGGGGAAAGAGGGAAAGGGAGGTAACACAACAAATCAGCTGGTCCTGCAAACAAGCTATGCACATTTTGGTGCCTGTAGTGTTTGCCTATGTACCCTGGACCAGCATTCTTTCTGCTCGCGGCCCTTGTACTCTCTGGACTGCACTGAGGCATCAGATCAGGTTAATATTACTTTCCTCGTGTTTTTTTGGTTGTATTCTTGGAGACAGTAAGCATCAAGTTATACACTGCCTTTTGCTATTATTATTGAAAATGTAGAAGTTATGCATTTGAGCAAAATGTCACGAACTAGGATGTATCATTATTCCCATTTCCAGAGGAGATTATGGGACACACCATGGCTGGGGTTTTGACTTTGTACCATTGTGACTGGAGCTGAAATGCAGTGAAATGGAACATTGTGCTTTTGCGTTGCATTATAGTTATCTCTTTGTCTGACCATTGCTCACATTTGTGCACTGCAGTCACAGAGCTCAGCATATCTATAACTGACACAAAGAGGGGGCCTGGTAAATCCTTACTGAATGAGTGAAGACAATTATATTGAAAAGTGCATAAAAAAGTGAATGGGAAGTGTTACAGATGAAATGTTCAGCAGTGTGCCTGACATGACCCATCAGCTGTCTATATAAGTTTGTACCATTGGTCTGTTAGGAGTATTTTCTTTTAGTTCTCTCCTCTCTTGAGTTCACTTACGTACTTGACATTTCTTTCCATCAGATCTATGCCCTGGCTTTTATCGCATCATTACACCAGCAAATGTTGTAAACTTGGTATTGTGAACAGATATAAAATGTAGCACTAACACCATGGGGATAGAAGCTGACTTTCCAGAATGTGTCCTATTTGTGAATCAGATTAATTATTTAACAAACCATAAAAATAGCTACTGTAATCATTAAAGCCTGATCTCTGTTCTTCCTTAAAAGAACTGTCTGAAAGAATTTTAAGCACTCAGATATGTCCTACACTTGTAGCTGGAGGAGACCTTAGGGATAATTTAGTCTTATGATGACAAAGCTTATTTTTTTTCTTCTTGATGTTAAATTCTACTCTGAATTAAAATTAGGAAGTTAATACTAAATTTTTATTTTATGAAAAAATAAGATCCTAGCTTTATAAGGCTAAAGAATGCATCAATAATGATACAGGATTAAGAGCCACGTAGAAGTTTTCCTTTCTCAGAAATTGCAGCTCTCTCTCAAACTAGTGGAGATGGCTCACTTCAGTTGAAATTATTCTTCACCCAAATGTGTCTAACATATAACTTTTAAACACTGAAATCTTTTCTGAAGTGATGATAGATGACATACTAGATTTATAAGTGTTCCTTTTCTTTTACTCTCTTCCCCAAGTCATCTGATATATATAGCCATACTGTCCAAAGAAAATGTCACAGACACTAGTGGATGTGAAAGCTGGGGATCTGGAACAGGTGCTTATGTAGGTGACAGACCAACTCAGCCCTTATAAGGTTCTGTCCCTAGCTACTACCTGCTGAACCCCCAGATCACTTCTCAGTCAGCTTATGGCATCTCTTTGTTCTTTCCCACATCCCACAGATCTCAGGGATTAAATTTTTATCTTAATTCCATTTTAAACCTGCTCTGGGGTTTTTCTTCCCTTCAAATATGTTTGTCAGAGAAGAATCATAGTGTTTTCATCTCTTACCTTCCCTTTTCTACCACATTGTAACATGCAGAGGATCTCCTTAATTTTAAGGATCTTGTAGTTTATTATTAAAAGGAAAGAGATGTAAGGCAAAAAAAAAAAATCACCACACACACGAATGCATGCATACACACACACACACACATTTCCCAGAATCATTGAGATAAAACATGATAAAGAGCAAATTTCAGGGCACCTGGACAAAAACAGGCCTTGATAAAATCCCAAAGTAATAGTTTTTATGTTTGTGTTGCCCATTTTAGACCTGAACACCCTAAATCTAATAATCAGTCATTACATTTAGTATTTAATAGCAATAATTGAAGGAATTTGTAAATTCTGGACTTGTAAAAGAAAAGGATTACTGAAAATAACTAAATTCATACCTTACAATAAGAAGTGTATTCTACTAATTATGGTCAGACTATGAATGGTCCAGGATATGTATGATAATAATATCTATCATCTAATGAATTATTATTATTACAGAAATTACAGTAAATGATAACTATCTTCCCCACAAACACCTGGCACCATACCTATCTACTTTGTAGATGACCTTGCCACCTTCCTCACAGAGAAATAGAAATCACCTTGGTTTCCCAGCACCGAACCATACATGTTTTCTTTATTCCTTCCCATTACAGTTGAGGAGGTGTCCCTTTTGATGCAAATCCAGCAGTGTTCTGATAAATGTTTTAACAGTCGGCTTTCTGGAAAAATAAAAGGTCCTGCTTCATAATATCTGTTGCTACCCATGTTGTAAATATTTCTACTTCAACTGATTTCAAGCTACTGATATGACACCCTGGAATGATGGATGGAAAGAGATGTACCCTGTAAGATAACACTGGGTCAATCCTTGTCTTCTGAAGAAGCTGTAGAGAATGATGGTCTGTGCACAGACACTATAGTCAGATTTGCCAGAGTGTGTATCCTGGTTAATGTATCTATAGTTTTGGACAAGTCATAAGTTTTCTTTATCTTTGTTTCTTAATTGGTAAGATGATAGTTAATAAAAATGTACCCTCTGGGGTATAGCAATATTATCCTCCTAATCCGTAACAAAAGGAACAAAAATCTTTGATGCTGAGTACTATTATTAATCCTCATTTTATAAATGAGAACCTTGAGGAGATGTATCCTCCAGCCATGGCTCTAATTTTTTTTCCTCTTATTTAGTCAAATTTGAATTCACTTATTCCTTTCCCACCCATTCTGCAGTGCTTTCCCTTCTAGCATCTGCACCCATTATGCAGACAGCTGTGGCTATTAGGAAGCATCTTGTATCTTGGGCTGGGTTTTCTGGACACAGACTTTCAGAGGAAGTTTTATATATCGGATATATTAGGGAGCACTTGCTCTGCTAAGAAAGAATCAAGAGCCATTCTGTTATGCAAAACGGCTAAAGCATGTGAATTGAAAGATTGTCCTTGGGCATCTATTGCCTTAGCAGTAGATTCAACAATATCCCCCTAAAATTTTATATGTTTGTGATCTTTTACGCCTTTGCATCAGCACCCTACCATGGAAACAAGATTCTCAAAAATCTTATTCCTTTAGTGTCAACCTTCTGGAAATTCTCATTTTATTTTTTTTTTAAGACTTTATTTATTTGACAGAGAGAAACACAACAATAGAGGGAACATAAGCAGGAGGAGTGGGAGAGGGAGAAGCAGGCTTCTCGCTGAGCAGGGAGCCTGATGTGGGACTCGACCCGGGATCATGTCCTGAGCCGAAGGCAGTTGCCTAACCAACTGAGCCACCCAGGCTCCCCACAATTCTCATTTTAATGTGTGATATGGATTAATGGGGGACCTCCAAGTCTGAGTCGCTAACCATGTAATGAAGTAGGTGTGGTCAATAAGCCAACTACCTAATAACCTTCAAGTTGATAGAGATTTAAGCAATGTGTTCCCCATAAATCTTTCTACCACTACAAGTAAAAATAAATCTGAATAGGACACAGATCATGAAGTTATCATAATGGTATAGATTGAGCCAAGGATTTGAAAGATGCAAGCAAATAAGGTTATCTGAAAGTGGAGTAAAATTATATTGACATATAGAAGTGAGGGTTGCAGAAGAAAAACTATTGAAACCTGAGATGACTGGCAAGCTTAATGTTTCATTTTTACAAATGTTACCTCTTAAATCTTTGAAGGATCTATTGGTTAGGCAAGTTCTAGAACAAATCCAGGCAAACCTTATACAATACAGTGGTTTAATAGGACACTTAGTAAAAAGAATTGAAGGAGGAATAGTGGAGAGATTGGTAATTAAGTCTCTAGATTTATGTATAGAGTGAGGCTTTTGATGGCAAACTGTGTTGGTTTGTCAGTTTGGCCAGGAGCCGGAGCTTTCTTTAAATGGGAAACATGGAATCCAGGAATCAGTACCATTGAGCTTTGCAGCACAAAGTTTAGGTTAGGAGTTCCTATATGATTTTTTTTCATCTTGGTTGTAAGCAATTCTTTTGGAGATGTCAGCTGGAGGAGTCTCAGCTGATTCAGTGAAAACTCTGGACGTGGGATGGCCTTTCTTAGTTGTTCTTAATTGAGGCAAGCATGTCAGTCCTTTGTTCTTTAGCATTAATCAATCTTTCTGGGTTCTGGGTTTGAGCCCTGCTTCAGCCTCTCTTCTCAGTAAAGAGTCTGCCCCTCCCTCTCCTGCCTACCACTCTCCTCCCTGCTTGTGCGCTCTCTCAAATAAATAAATAAATAAAATCTTAAAAACAAAACAAAACAAAACAAAAAATCCCACCTCTGATTATGTCATTCTGCTTGAAACTCTTCTGGCTTCTAATAGAGCTTCAGGTGTTGATCAAATGCCTTAACCTGGTGAGCGCCTGTTGAGATCTTCTGTTTTATCTTGACACACATTGCCCCTTGCTTCCTCCCTGTCAGCTATAGACTTATAGTTCTTGAAAGTGCCATTCTCCCACCCATGACTAAGCCTGTATGCGTTCTGTGTTTTTTTTTCACCAGAATACATGTCCCCACACATGACTACTTAGTCATATTTTACCAACATCACTGCTTCATGGATTTGTTCTACTTAAGTGAATTGATAAAAGAGACTAGGAAGGCCTTTAAGCATGAAGAAGCTCTTCCTGTTTGGAGTCAACTAAAAATCTGAAAATGGATCCCTCATTTGAAGAACCCTGGCTCTTGCTTGGGTAGTGTCATTGAACATCTCCAGGAAACCACAGAAGCAGGCATTGTTATTGAATCATTTTCTGATTACTATCATGTGGATTACAAACACATCCTAAAGTGCTAGCCAAACACTAGTTTTTATTTCACACAAGTCTGTGATTCTTATGTATTGGATAAATATCTTGTGAACTTGTTTAAACCAAGAGAACGAGAATGAAATGGGAGGGTCTACTCTTGTTTTTACTGCTCTTCATTTCCTGTAAAGTGGGCCCTAATAATATAAATAAGCATAAATATTTCATATCAGATTTCTGTGCCTGGTAAGACTCATTTTGTTTCCCATGCCTGGAATATCCCCTCTCCTAGCCCCTTTCTCTGTGTACCTTCCATCCCCAGCTTGCACATGTGTTGGGTTTTCAAATCCTATCCCTCACTTTTCCCATGGAAAATGTTCTTTACCTCAAGCTTCCCTTCATCCCAGTAACATCTTTTATCTCAGAACTTATATGTCTGCACTTCTAATATTGTTTGTTCATATAACTTTTTTTACATTTCCGTCTGATGTGTGTGAGCTTTATTGTCACTGTACCATGAGAACTGTGGAGCTATCTTTGTGTGATTTAAAAAAAAAAATCCTCCCTGCACTCAAAATAGGGAAATCAATAAAAATTTGTTGAAGAAATAATTCAGTTTAATTAACAAAGGATTTTGGTGAGCAATCAGGAACCAAGGACCATGCAGAAGTTGGAAATTGATTGATTAGACAAACAAAGGATGGCAATAGATTAAAAGCTAAATATAGGAGCTAAGAGGAAGAGAACAGAGACAGCTTCCTAAGAAAAGGAAATCTTGAGACTAAAGCTCAACATTGAATGAGTCCATTGAAATAGTTGAAATTGTAAGAATTCCAAAATCAGATGCAAGTTAGGTGACTAACTTTTCAAGTCATGAAAACCTTTCTGCTTAAAAGAAGGATGTTGGCTGGTTTGAATTATTGCATTATTTTAGGTGGCTTTCCTTTTCTGTCAATGGTTAGAGGAAGAAAATGGCATGGCCTTTGGGAAGATGGCAGGGGAGATGTGAGGAGATACTTCAGCAGTGAAACTAATCTTGGGAAATAGAATGATAGAGGGAAAAGAAGAAATGAAGGCAGAATAAGAATTTTGTCAACCTTCTCAAAGATAAGTAAATGGGAATGTAGTCCCTCACGCAGAAACTTTGAATTCCCAAAGAAAGAGAGGGTACAAAGTAAAAAGATTCAGTGGAGTGGTATTAACTGGGAACCTAGTGAAGCAGAAAGTGTAGGGACAACAAGAAATGAAACATAAAAGTTTTCTGTGAAACTATAGGATTTATATTTTGTTATCTTCCATTTGTATTTTTGACATGATGTAGTACGAAATTTCTGGTTGACTAAATTCAATTTTCATTCTGATGTTCTGATATTATATAGGCAGAGTTTAAAAATTCACTGAAAACAATACTAAATATATCTTTAAAGAGCATTAGCTGATTCTTCTCTGTTTTCTTTTGATTACAGTAGTCACTTTGGACAAAAGATATTAAAAGCTAAAAAAATTAAACTTCAGATGACTAACCACATCATTCAGTCTTGTAGTCCTTACACTCAGAGAGTCAAGGGAGATAAAGATCTTTATTTGACATCAAGGCATACCAATTTTCAATACCTCAGTTCACACTAATACATTTTATGCATGAACTCATCTCTTCTTTCGTATTATGTGCATTCCTTGGTGCTTGTAAAAGTTTCTCAACACAGGACTCATTGTATTCTATCACTCTTATATTCTAGAATGCCAGCACCCAAATAGTAATGATCTCATAGTTAATGAATCAAGTCTTAGATATAATATGAAAAGGACAGATTATTGCTGGGAGAATTAGGGAACATGAATTACAGTGGCATTTTGAATTATACATGCACAAACAAAAGAGAAGCTCAATTTTGTTCAATATCCATGATCATACATAGGAATGCCTTTCCTTTGCTTTGAAGGCAGCCTTAATAGTGTACATGTTATTTACTTCTCAAAGTAAAATTTAAAAGCATTAAATATAAGATAAATAGCTGAAGTGATTATTGGAAAAAGTATTCTAAATGGCAAAGATTTTTTTCTTTTTTTTTAAGGAGACAAGAAAGCTTTGGTTATAGCTTGGCATTTAGTCTAGTTGTGTAGAATATTGTATGAATCTGTTAAATGTCAGAAAGGAAAGAGAATAGCTCCAGCAAGAACTTTCTGGGTCTATAATTGTTTTTATATAGTATTTTAAAATTTCTTGTTACCTAGCATCAAAGAATTCTTGTTTGTCTTTACTTTCAGTAGTTTTAGGATATGTCTTTTCTCTCTCTCTCTTTTTTTTTGCCCTTTTTCTTTTTCTTTTTTTGGGCAGAGAAGTTAAACAGAAACATGAGCTTATAGTGTAATTACAAATAAATAACTTATCAGGGTATTTGAGACTTATTTGAAAAAATAATTCTCAGAATATCTATCATATCAAAAGTCCCAAGGAATCAGTGACACTTAATCATTATTATACAGCAACAAACATTTTTCATTAGGATGCAGAGATCATGTGAATTGTCATTGGAATAATTATCCTTACTGGAATTAATGGGAGAATTGAATGCACATGGGGCAGTTCATTGTCCAGGGCTGAACACTTTCTGAAAGGACTGTTGTTTTATGAGTGGCTTTATATTATGCCAGGGCTAAATTATTTTGCTTTTTGTTTTAATTTTATTTTTTGAAAATTATATATGCACTTAATTTAAGAGTCAAAGAATTGTATAAGGTTTGTTACCAAAACAGCAGTGTTGACTCCTTTTATTTTTCCTCTTGCCCAGATGAAACTACTTTTATTTCCTTTAGGGGACTCTCTTTGTATGTCTGGTATCTAAGGAACATGTTTTTGATTGTTACTCTATATTTTTTAGTTTTAGCTAATATCTGTTGCATTTCCCTTACTCATGGCAAAGATTAAGCTGCTTTCTCCCTGAGCCCCACCATCCTCCCTAAATATTATAATTGTATTTAGTTAAATAGTCAACATTTATATTATAACTATAAAATACAATCCACAGCTGCTATTTCTTCCTTTTCTACAGCTATTTGTTTTCACTGGAGTCAGTTATCATTCCTTATCTTCCCTTTCTTTGTTTCTGAATACACTTACTGCTAATTTAACCTCCAGCTCTTTTGGCAAGCTTTTTCCATAAAGACCCATACATATTTTAGGCTTTTAGTCCTTTAGACCTTGTAATCTCTGTCACAGCTACTCAACTCTGCTATTGTAAATTGGACCCACAGGCTCGAGTTAATGACCTCTGGTCGAAATCATGCTTTGGGTTGTTTAGTTGACTCAGATATTCCATTAGTCTTCTCTTTTCTATGGAGAAGTTTCTCAGTAGGGCTCCTAGGATACTTTCTACACCCATGTGACAGATGTCATCCTGGTGTTTCCTTTATCATCATTCTGAGGATTTTCTTTGCGGCTTTTCTTTTGTTGAATCTCCTGTTACCTGTATCCCATCCCATCCCTCTTTTCTTTTCTGTGGCCAACTCCCTTATTTTAGTAGAAAAAGCATTTCCAGAAGCTTTTAGTGAAAGGATGAAAAACAGATAATGCAAATTCTCTCTTAACACCAAGTCTTTCAAGAATTCATTGTGATGTAAGATGTTTTTGTTTGCTTTTAGCCACCCTTACCATTGGACTTATCAGAATTTAACTAAGAAAAGCTAAATGAATTTTATGTAATGCACTGTATTTTGCTTATTTTAAATAAGATTAAGAAACAAAAAGTCAAACATATGTCTGGGACTTGTAACTACACTACTCTACTGACTCATTGTTTTCATCTTCTTCAAGTAAAACCTTTTAGGAGGTAGAAAGAACACACTGGAAAGGGATGTGAGGATGGCAGCACATTAAGATATGGGATAAAAGTAAATTAACAGAGATTTGTTCTTCCCTTAACCTTCTGAAAGCTCCAAAATGACCTTTACTAGGAGTCCCATTATAATGGTGGACTAAATGGTCCATAGTATAATTGCGCTATGAATTTTCAGTGAATTAATATTGATGCTTCAAATATTTCCCCTGAGCAGATGAGATTGGCTATGCATTTTTGGGTCTAAGGAAAGAAATAACTTTACCAACTTGAAATTTGTTGATAGCACTAGAATGATTATTGATTATAGTATTGAATATATTTTAAAGCAATTGATTTTCTACACAGCAAATATTTAACATATATTAAACTCTAATATGTTAAAGGATAATTTTGTAACAATTAAATTGGAAATCAACAGGGGAACATATGGTATTCCTGATGCCAATGAAGCCTCGTTTGTAATATGTTTTTAAGAGAGCACTGGTGTTCTCTAAGAGACATTCACAGCAGGAATGGATTAGACAAGAGCTAGATATATTCCTGAGTTTTATTCTGTGCTGACATACTTTGTGAGTAATTTAAATACAGAACCAAGTAAAAATATAGAGCTTCCGAGGCTGATAGATACCTTCAACTTTGACCTTTGTGGCCCTGGTAGGTTTATTTTTCTTCAATGTTACTTTTATGTCCTTTAATTTTAGATGCAGTATGTATGTAGATGTGTCATGTAATTGTGGCTTTTCTATAGTATTTTCTCAACATAATAGTAATTACTAAACAACCCCCAAAGCTGTTAGACATATAAGTTAGATCCATCTCTCATTAAAGGTTCTGCCTGAACTGTTTTCAATTTATGCATTTCTATATGGTTTGATTCTAGACTTAACATCCATCTCTCTTCCTTCTTCATGGTTAAGAAAGCTATGAAATTCATGAAAACCTCATTGTTCAGGGTGTATTTTTCCACTTCGGATTCTATTTTTAAAAACTTCTCTGGAGAGATTATATTTAATCCTGTTCTTCATTTTAGATGTAAGTAATAAAACTCTGGCTGTATTTTAGAATGCTGAATACATCATGCTCAGTAAACTAGGGATATTTTAAAAAAGATAATTGTTTTAACTGCTTTTGGGTGAAAAATCAGTGTATTTGGCAAATTATGGATTAAAAATGGATTCTGTTTTTTGGGGGGGGGAAGAGTCTATTGATTGTGGAGGCTATCCAAAGAATCATATTAAATATATTGATAAAAAGAATAAAAAAATTTAATAATATTGCTTAGGAAAATGTAGGCTACTATTCAAATGAAAATAGGTAAGGGCTCTTTACTCAGAGTATGCTATACAGCAAGAGAGTCAGCCACCATCATTTGTGTTTTGGCAGAAACTCAAAGGCAAACAGAGGAGTGGGAAATCTGTATAGTGGGGAAAGAGAGAAAAATTCAAACATACCCCAACTGGAGGCTATAGGCGTGGGGAAGTTGGAGGTCAGCTAACTAGAAGTAGGACATCCTATGAGATTGGTTGGAAACACATATTTGTTTTTTTCCCCTATTGGTCCAAGTAGGAAATAGGAACAAAAATTAGGGAAGATTTCAGTTCCTGATTTGGCTTTTTAGGCTGATTGCTGCAGAGATTGTGGTGGACTGCAGGTAGTGGGTTAGAGTTCTGTTTAATATGGGGTCTGGCTATTGTCTGTATATTCATTCTCATACAAGGAGTCAGAAATAACTGTCATCATATAAAAGATTACCAGTAATTCATGAGAACTAACTTAAAATTCAGGGTGATATTTCAATCATTGTATTGTTCTGAGTTTTTTTATTCTTAAGAATAAAAAACATAGTTGATTTGGTCCTTTTTTCCAGTTAAGGAGGATTCTTGACAACTATGTCAAGTAGAAATCAATTTTTGATTCAGTAAAATCTTGAGTCAGTAAAATGATTTAATCATAAAAGACTTCCTTGCTTCTGAATAAGGATGAAGATGACATTCTCATCTATTTCAAGGTTTGTAAACACAGTGTGCTTTGCATTCCTTACAAGAAAATTTCCATGCTAGTGAATGTAACCAAGCAAAGGTCATTCTATAAAACTTTCATCAATTTTTTTTCCTCAAATTTAATTTTATTAAATGCTTTAAATATAGAACTATAAATGTCTATAAAGCCATTTATATGGTTTTGTTTAATTGCAGTATAATTAACTTAGTGTTCCAGTAGTGTCAGGTGTACAACACAATGATTCTACAATTCTGTTGTTGACTCAATGTTACCAATATATTACCGCAAACCAGAAATATTTTTACGGTGCAATTTTAAAATGTCTCCAAATGCTACATTCTTGTCATTGGATCTGAAAAATATGTTTTGTTAGAAGTGGGTAAATAAATAATACAAAAGAAGACAAAAATCGTGTGTAGAGGCAAAGTACACTAATGGCAGTTCCACTTTCTTAAAATAGATCCCTCTGACATGGCAGTTAGCTATAATTAATAAATGATAAACAAAACAATAAAATGTCAGTCTGCAAGTAACCTTACTAGACTCCTGATGCTGCTCTGACCTCCACCAATCAGTCAAGCTTATTAGGAGGACCAGACAGCCATTAATGTCTTAATGCCTGTGAGGCATAAGGCATGTTCTGAATACTGTAGTCTTAAAGAGGCTGTGTGAGGTGTGAATATTCCTTGAGCAGAAACCAACAGTAAAGAAAATGCTTCTCCAATTGTTTCTTCCCTTAGCTGCTATTTGTATGTCTTTCAAATAATGTGCTATTCAGGTTTTAGCATATGAATGACCCAAGGAAAGCATTATGTATAAGTATTACAATTACTCAGTTGTGTCTTTTATACTGGGAGACTGTGTTATATGTGCAGTCTCTTTATACTTTCACAAATATTTAATATTTAGGTAGCTCTTAATTCTGTACAACGTTAACAGCCACCTTACCTTTGTAGCCTCTCCTTCTAACAACAAAGAATGTGTATGCCAGTTACTAGCAATGAAAAATTATAAACTTGTTCTGCCTAGTACAATATGGATGATCAATAATTAATAATTGGAAGATGTATCTTTTCAGTGCATTTTTAGATATTATTGGGCTGATGTCTTAGATAAAATCATTTCTATTTGAATGTGGCAAATTTACATTGAAGACAATGTGTTCTTGGCATTAGCTTCCAACCCTGAATCTTTGCAGTAAATAAGACAAGGTGTTAATTAAGAGAACAGCCAATCCAAATGAATAATGGATGCTGGAAATAGCTTGGGTGAGGGCTTGACCTTCTTCCTCAAAGAGGTGCTCCAATGCTGAAGTCTTAATTTTGGAACTATGACTACAGAATAATGAGAATATGGAAGGGGAAAAAAGGAATAGTGGGATCTCCATTAACTCATTTAGCTATTCCTAATTAGTTTTCAAAAACTGTCAGGCAGTTTTTAATGAAAGGCTTTTCAGGAATAGAAAATGAAAGAAGGTCAATACAGTAGTCCCCCCTTGCCTGCAGAGGATACCTGTGGATGCCTGAAACTGTGGGTAGTGCTGAAACCCATGTATACTATGCTTTTTCCTATGCATACATACCTATGATAAAGTTTAATTTATAATTAGGCACAGCAAGAGAGGAATGATAATAACATAATAAAATAGAGCAGTTATAGAAATATGCTGTAATAAAAGTGATGTGAATGTGCTCTCTCCCTCTCTTTCTCCAAATATTTTACTGTGCTGTCTTCACCCTTACCTTGTGATGAGATGAGATGATAAAATGCCCACGTGGTGAGATGCAGTAGGATGAATGACGCATTCAATGTGACCTAGCTTTAGGCTACTGC
The DNA here is from genome assembly GCA_004023965.1 of Spilogale gracilis. Classification (NCBI taxonomy): domain Eukaryota; kingdom Metazoa; phylum Chordata; class Mammalia; order Carnivora; family Mephitidae; genus Spilogale; species Spilogale gracilis. The sequence continues at coordinate 70,613 of PITA01004212.1, forward strand.
TGACCTTCTGTCACCTTGTCAAAAGGAGGATCATAAGCTCTGGACTATGATTGATGGCAGAGAAATGAAACCACAGAAATCAAAACTACAGGTAAAGGAGGACTACCGTACATACTAGTTCTTTAGCCCAAATGGGTGTTAACTAAAAAATTAAGGGTGAATAGTTATTCTGCAAGGGTCTTTCTTAAATACCCTGTATTAAGCAATAGCATAAAAAGGCAGCTGCCCTCCTCCTGACATTCACCCAGGCTATCAGCCACCTGGGTCAAGGAGGAGGGCTGAAGTGGGAGGACAGGGAGCAGAGGCATTCCTCTCGGGGGATAGTGTCCACGGACAATCCCAAATCAGCTACCTCTGATTCATACACATGGCTTGCAGAGAGACCTGAGGGTTCAAGGCCATCCAAATCAAAACCTTTAATCAAGCAATTCTCCTCCTGATTCTAACTTAAAAACTAAATCACCAGGTTCTTCTGGTCCATGGGGCTGCTCTGACTTGTGGAGGAGGCAATCGAGAGGATGTGACTGCAGGTTGAACCTAGAGCTAACCCCAGGCAATTGGAGGCACCTCGTCCCTCCCCATCCCTTGTTCTTGGAATGTACATTCTGGAGTGTACAGTGGGAGCCATTTCAAGGACAGAGTTTTGAGAGAGTAACATGTTGTTGAGACCATCTATATGGTATCATCTGATGAAACCATCTGACTGAACGCAGTTAAGGCTTCTGTACAAACTTAAGATTCTGGCAGGCAGGTGCAAAGGTCTGCTTGTCTTCCTGCCACCCAGGACAGCCTGGTATATCAGCTTCCTTGCTTATTCAAACTACCACCTACCAATCCGGAGTGGCTGGCCTCTTTCTTCATTCTCTCCTTGCCCTCTGTGAGTACAGGGGCCAGTTTTTAAGCCAACACCATTTAAAGGAGAAACCCAGTCTCCATTTAGTCAGGAATTATATACATTCCTAAGGTTTTTAAAATGTTCAAAAACCCTAAAGTCGTGTGAGTATTCTTTCTGAAGCTACCAAATACTTTGGGCTGTGAGAATAGAAAACATTTCAGTGATGCCAGTATAGCAAATGACTTTGTTGCTCTAAGAAAGTTGCTTTGGCTTTGGACAACCTGTCTCCTTTTCTGGGAAAGCTCTAAGAGGAACAGAGAATAAGTAAGACAATATGAGGAAAATCTTGAATGGCATTTATTATAGGCCTATTATGGACAGGTGCTGTTTTATTTTAATGACAACTTTATGAGGTAAGTACCATTATTATACCCATTTCACAGATGGGGACACCAAGGCACAAGAGGTAAAGTAATTGCCCAGGAACACTATTCAACTCAAGTGCCTGGTCTTAGGCATGAGTCTTGGTGTCCCAGGTGTCAAAGGAACACATTGTGGTCATTTGTTTTCGCTTGGGTTACTGATGCTGTGGCTTTGGTTTTTCTAGGGTAATTGACTCAGCCTAAATCCTAGCCTCCATCCAGACTCACAGGAACATCAGCTGTTTCCACCCCACCACACAGCAGTATGGATAAAGTGAGCAGTCACACATCCAGGTTCTCAAAACAGAAGCATGTTAAGTACAATGAGGGGAGTAGCACCTTACCCTCACCTGTGCCCCTAGTGATTTTCCTAACTGAACATTCTCTTCTAAGTTAGTTGTGAATGGAAATTGAAGCTGTGGTAGTAATTTCTCTAGAACTACAGTTTGACCATTGCTAAATCTTTGGCAAAGATTTGTGTTCTTTTTCTTTTTTGCTTTCTTTTCTTTTCTTTTCTTTTCTTTTCTTTTCTTTTCTTTTCTTTCTTTTTTTTCTTTTCTTTCCTTCTTTCTTTCTTTCTTTCTTTCTTTCTTTCTTTCTTTCTTTCTTTCTTTCTTTCTTCTTGCTTTCTTCTTGCTTTCTTTCTTCTTCTTTTTTTTTTTTTAACCCAGTCTTAGCCATTGACAAGGGTTTAGGAATTTTAGAATCAATCTTCCCTGCTTCTGTATTAAAATATTTAGCTACTTAATTGTCCGTTTTCCCCAAGGTACCCTATGAACTTTAAGACTCACTTCCCTATAATATTTTTAAAATATTTTTATCCATAGTATACTTTATATTTAGAGTGGAGTCACCAGATAAAAAACACACTGAATCTTGGAACATTGCATCAAAAACTAATGATATATTTTATGGTGACTAATATAACACAATTAAAAAATAAAAAAAATTAAAAAATGATAAATTAATAGACATAAAACTTAAAAAACACATTACACTTAAATTTAGAATTTCAGAGAAATTCAAGTTTGACTGGGCATCATGTATTTTTGCATGTTGAATCTGGCAAGCATATCCTCTAGCTTACTGGAAGTGAGGAGAGGGTCAAGCTACTTCTTACTAGATAAACGATCTTGTTTAATGTAGATTAGTTTAATAACTCTAGAAGCTAAAGCATATTTATGGTTAGCATCTGTGGACAGGTGCAAAGTTTTCTCTAAGTCATTATATTCAGGATCCAAATAGAAGCATATTTAGTATGATACCCACAGTTCATTTTCTCAGGGTAAGACAATCAGCATAACAACTTTTATAACCATAAGATTTTTAGGAATTTTCCGCTGTGATTAAGGTGTCCCATAAAGCTGAATTTTCTTACTACTAAAACTTTTAAATTTTGATTTATTCCATAGAAATCTTTCTGAGGGGTATTTTACATTACTTTATCTACTTGAGGGTGATATATTGAACGTAACTTCCTCTGAAAAAAATCAGTATTGTCATTATTTTTTTAATTTATTTTTTACTTTTTAAAGATTTTATTTATTTAGTCAACGAGAGAGACACACAGAGGGAACACAAGCAGGGGGAGTGAGAGAGGGAGAAGCAGGCTTCTGCCAAGCAGGGAGCCTGATGTGGAGCTCGATCCTGGGACTTCGGGATTATGACTTGAGCTGAAGGCAGACGCTTAAAGACCCAGACACCCAGGCGCCTCAATGCTATCATTATTAATACAAACTCTTTTGCCCTGTAGTACAGTGACATACCCCCGAAGTCTACTGGCATGTGGGGGACTCTAATTCTTGTCCACAGTCTCACGGTGATTGTCAGCATGCTGCTTGCTCTCCTCTCTGTACACCATCCAGAGACCTAGCTCATCACCACCAGTGGCCTCCACTCCTGAGTTGTAACTTTAATTTAAAAACAGTTCTGTGGGTGAAGCACTGAGGGAAGCTCATGAATAGCCTCCAGTGCTTTTGCTTTGTGCTAGCGATTTTTCTGGCAGTTTACTTCAGAGGGCTGCTTGTACTTTCAGATTTATGCTTTGTTCTTTATAGATGAGCTTTGCTAGGTATGTGAAAGGCTCCTCTGTGTTTCTCATCACTACTTTCCAAGATAGGTTCTACAGGATACAGTTCCATAAAAATATTACTCGGTGCCTCAAGGAAAACTTCTGTGGTTGAGTCTGAAGCAAACCTTTAAAGAGTTAAAGCTACTTTTACAGAGATTTTTTCATGTTAATGGAGATTGTAAAGCCCGAGGGGTCTGACATGGAAGATGGCAAATTTTGATTTTACCCATAATCCCTTTGGTGGAGGATCTTACTGGAAATATCATGACACTTTTTCATGACTCACAGTTGCCAGGTTAGCATGGGAGTTGTACGCAGAAATAAAACTCTTAACCAAGACACAAGTTCCATTCTAAAAACTTAGAGGAGAAAGTAATGAAATGTGAAGTAATTTATAAGGGGATAATATTAATATCCTTTATGTGTTCATCTGATTATATATTGGAGATAGTTCTTTGAAATTAATAGATAGCAAGTATACAAATCTTCAGGACATTAATTAGAAGACAGCTTTCTCCTTTAGAAGAAAAGAGTTAAGTTTCTGAATGGTATTGCTTTAAAAAGAAGTGACATGTCAGAGCTTAGGAGCCATAAAGTATAATAACAGAATGACTTTCTGCTCTCTGGACAAGTTCAATGAGAAGATAAAACTAAGGTTAAGTAGAATTCAGTACTTCAAATGAAAACTTAAAATAAAAAATGCCAAATAATAACCTTGCTTCTTTTTCTTTTGGACCGGCGCTACTCTCTCCCTCTACTCTCAGGAATATATATTTTAGATTAATGTTATTGCTTTAATTAAGTGTTTTGGATATGATTTTTATCATTGCTTTTGGAAGTTATTACTACTAAGTGTTGAAGGAGAGGATTGCTATGTTTTTTGGAGAGAAGCACACTGATATTTGCCTTAAGTCTTTATGCCATTTGTCTTTGCCTAAAGACATTCATAAACCTACAAAAATATTTGTGATAATTATATGATAAAACACCTAGTTGTGTATAACAGTGCCTTCTGTTCTCTGTTTTTCCCCATGTCAGAAATACATTGTAATGGCTTAGAATTAATGAGAAATTGTAACTTGGATATTTAATCTGTGTTGAGACAGTTGTTGCAAAGACAAATCCATGATGGCTTGCAATTATTTTTGGCACCTGCTGGACTGACCCTACATCTGAGGTGATCGGCGTGGAGAGATTAATTTTAATAATAATAGCTAACACGTCTATCAGCCATGCTTCTTAATTGTTTTTCATGTATTATTTAATTCTCACAACAATATGTTTATGATTTTTATTTTAAAGATGAAAAGATCAAGGATCCTTGCCCGAGATCAACAGTAAGTGGCAGAGCTGGAGCATGAACACAAGTAGTGTGAGTTTGGAGGCTGTTCTTAGTAACCATTAAAAAATGGAAAGATGGGAATGATACTGTAATCCTGAATTCCTTGAATGTTGTCCTGTGTTTTCTTGAGGCAGTGTAACCACAAGACAGAGTCCTTACCTTCACAAAGGTTCAGAGGAATACATAATGATTTCTTCACTGAGCTGGGCATAGCTGATTTCCATTAAAAACAATAAAGTGCTCTCTCAGTAGCCAATGTTTTTACTTCCTGGAGTAAGAACATAGATTATCCTAAATTCTGGGAGAAATGTGGGCTCTGTCTCATGCTTCTATAATATCCTAACAATGCTAATTGTAGAACTACAGGATGCAACTGCTCTGTAGTTGTTTGACAAGGGCATTCTGAATGATCCTTACTTTATTGATGAAAATGAAGACTTGGACTTAGTTCTCATAGTAAGTGGCAGAAATTCCTCTCATGGAGGCAGGTCCACTTCATTTCTCACTCTATCGTATTGACACTTGGTATTCATTTCTTAACAATTTATAGAAACATTAAATCACTGGAATTATTGATACTCATATTGATCTGTCAGGCTTGTCATGACCATATTAGAATATATACAGATGTCTTCAGTATATAACTGGATCTTACTGGTAAGCTGATCTTCCTAGTGGTTGCTGGAGAAGATGGCTGTCTGTGTTTGGGCCTTATTTCTAGCAGCGTTCCTTGGCTTCCTCATTGACCATCCTTATCTTAAATCAGGCTGGGGGCACCTGGGTGGCTCATTCAGTTAAACGTCTGTCTTCAGCTCAGTTCATGATCTCAGGATCCTGGGCTGGAGCTGGGCTCCCAGCTCAGCGGGGAGAGTCTCCCTCTGCCCTTCTGTGTGCCACCCCCCACCTCTGCTTGTGCTCTCTCTCTCACTCAAATAAATAAATAAAATCTTTTTTAAAAAAGCAGACTAGACAAATTCTTTTCATACCATCACTAGCAAAGTCTCAAGGAGTGTCAAATTAATGCTTTTCTTATTTCCCCTGTGGAAAATCTAGTGAATCATGATCAGCTGTTAAGGGTTGATAGGCCCAAACATACTCTTCCCTTCTCTGACAATGCAATTTTCCAAGTCACTTTGAAAACTTTTTTTTTTTTTTTTCTGAAATAAGAACCACTTACGTGGGAACCTGCTTATGTGTCTTATCACCCTGCATCTTGATGGGTCTCTTTGATTTCTCTTTTCTTTGCACACTCACTTTACTAATGTGTACCAAATATATATGTTTTCTTATATATATATTTACTTTTGACCAATTTTTTAGTAGGTGTCTGTTCTTTTTGTGTGTCTGAGTCTTATCCATCCTGATACTAAGAAGGCCTAACGTACAGTCATCAATATTTGCAAATATTCCGTTATGCTTGTCTTTTTCTGTTTTAGGAGAAAATGTGTGCAAAATACTTTCTCACATTTCTGGAACAGACTATGAATAACAGAGGGTTTTGGTATCACTGACTTTGTAGTCAGTTAAACTTGGATTAGAATTTTGGCTCTGATAATTACCATGCGACCTTGAACAAGTTACTTAACTGTTTCACAGTTTCTTTATCTGTAAAATGGTGCTGATAATAAAATTTATCTCACAGGGCTATGAGCATTAACAGAGATAATGGATGAAAAGTGCTCAGCAGGGTACCAGCTTGTACTAAGCATAAGTGCTAATTACTTACTTATATCTTCCACACTGACTGATATAGAGAGTAAGTTTTTTTTATTTTTTTTTAAGATTTTATTTATTTATTTGACAGAGAGAGAGATCACAAGTAGGCAGAGAGACAGGTAGAGAGAGAGGAGGAAGCAGGCTCCCTGCTGAGCAGAGAGCCAGACTTGAGCCTGGATCCCAGGATCCTGAGATCATGACCTGAGCCGAAAGCAGAGGCTTTAACCCACTGAGCCACCCAGGCGCCCCAGAGTAAGTCTTTTTAGATGTCCCAAATGGGAAGTGTACTATGGGCCCAGAAGTAAGGCTGAAATATCACCAGTATAAAAAGGAAAAATACTGAAAGGATAAATAAGTAAGAGCTTTGCAAGAGTGTCTGTAAATGCCAATGACAATGAACAGCCAACTCAGTGTGACACACACACACACACACACACAGTAGAAGCAGTAGTTGGTATTTTGTGAGCTCCTGGGTGGTGCAGTTGGTTGAGGGTCTGATTGTTGGTTTCAGCTCAGATTGTGATCTTAGGGTCAGGGGACTGAGTCCCATGTCGGGCTCTGTGCTCAGCTGGGAGTCTGCTTGAGACTCTCTCTCTCCCCCTGCCCCGCCCTTTCCTGAAAATCAATCAATAAACCTTTAAAGAATTGGTATTTCGAAAGTCAAAAATGCAAAAAGAAAGAAAAACAATGTAAAATCTCTGTTATATTTTGGGAACCGGTATCTTTATAATCATATATACTTAAACATGATTCATACCTGTAGTTCCTCTTGCGACATTAAATGCCTGCCTTTTTTATTCTACTTGTAAACACCAAGATAAAATTCTATCTTTGTGACTGAAAGCACACGTTCATTTGTGAAATATCTCACACTATAATTAAATTATGAAGGTAAAAATGATTTTTATTTGTATAAGGAAAATGGCTTGATGGTGGGCATATTTTGTTTTGTTCTTTGTTCTTGGGAGTGTAACAGACAACCTAACTTGTAGGTGCCACCCTGTTCTCGTCCCTTACCCTCCTAGCCTTCCCTCAAAAACATACCTCATTTTACTTTACCAAGTTCTTGGACATATGCATGTTTATAAGTTTATTTTAGTACCAGCACCTAAAAATCCATTAGGCAATTTTAGGTCTAAAAAAAAAATTAGATGGTAGACAGTGTAGACATTAAAGATCAAGGTCTTTTAGGAGAACACTGCCCATCTCCTGATTTATTTTTTTTCTCAGTTTCTGGAGAAATCACTTTTCAAAGGGTCTAAAGACATCTGATCTTTCCTTCTAGATGAGACCATATTATCTAATCAACAATTAGTAATTATGACTAAATAATTAAGATTTTTACTTCTGGGTTTTGAACAATCTCATAAGTGACATACTGGATACTTGAAATGCCATCAGGATTAATGGGAGTGGTTTCTAAACTTATTTGGGGGAATGATTGGGATCCAAAATGGACCACTGAACACACCCCCAAGAGTAGAGGGGTTGCATTGCTAAGTGGTCTGGGGCTTTATGCCCCAGTCCCTTATAGTCTTCAATGAGAATAAATGAGTTTTTATTTGATTTGTGTATTGGGATTCCATTTTTTAACTTGAGATATAAGATTCACCATTTTAAAGTATACAACTCAGTGGTTTTTAGTATATTAACAAGGTTGTGTACTGATGACTAAACACTTTAATCAACCCCAAGCAAACTCTGTCTGTAGCTGGTAGGGGTCATTTCCCATTCTCCCCTCTCACTAGTCCCTGGCAGCCACGAATCTACTTTCTCTCTCTATGGATTTGTCTATTCTGGACATTTCATAAAATAAAATCATACTATATGTGACCTTTTGTGTCTGGCTTCTTTCACTTAGCATAATTTTCAAGGTTCAACCATGCTATGGCATGCATTAGTTCTTCATTCTATGCATTTGGCCTTAAACATGCTTCCCAATATTGATTGTTTTGTTCCCGAGTATCCATGTTTTGTTCTCCTAACTCTCAGAACAGCACCACGTGTAATATTTCTTTTGCTTTCTCAAGGTATATGTTCTGGTATTGTGATTATTATATGCTTGGTAAATACTCAGATGACTGGTCTTAAAAAAAAAGATTCTTGAGACATGAACAGGGAATTACCTTTCTTTTCTTTTCTTTTCTTTTCTTTTCTTTTCTTTTCTTTTCTTTTCTTCTTCTTCTTCTTCTTCTTCTCCTTCTCCTCCTCCTCCTCCTCCTCCTCCTCCTCCTCCTCCTCCTCCTCCTCCTTTTCTTCTTCAAGTACCTCTTATGTACTGGAGCCTAAGCAGGGAGGTTATCAGTTAATCCTCATCATAACTCTGTGAGCTGGCTATTTACATTTTCTCATTTGCTAGGGGGTGGGGGTGGAGGTGGAGATTGAAGCTTAGAGAGTTTTCCCTCAAATTACACAACCAGTAAATGAAAGATATGAGATTTGCATCCAGATCTAATTCCACCGTATTAGAAACCTTCATTACATTTTAAGGATTCCCCTGAAACTCTGCACTTAGTGTGAATTCTCCTTGAGATTTTCTCTCCCTCTGTCCATCACTTGTGTTCTCTCTTTAGCAAATAAATAAATAAATCTTAAAAAAAAGTTTATCTCCAAAAAAACACTATTTAGAAAAAGCCTTAGTAGATTCTTATATATATAGAATATTTTAAATATAGGAATTCCTAGAAACAGAGGGAAGAATACATATTTTTGGGACTCTTTACAGTCTTTGCAATCTAATTTTAATAGGTGATGCTAGATTTTGTTTTCCTAAAGTACCTAAAGGTACTTTTATAAGAGCTCTAGAACATTGGCATAACTAAAGCTATCAAATAATTTTATTTTCTTTGCAAGACATTACAAATTTTGGATCATTGTTTCTAATAATCTAGCTAAAGATATACTATAAGACCTATCTACTGCAGGATAAGTGCAAATTTCACAGTGATCAAGAGTAATTTTCTTGTGTTTTTTAAAGTATATTTACCTCCTGTATTTATTTAAAAATTTTTTTAATTTAAATTCAATTAACCAACATATAGTATGTATCATTAGTTTCAGATGTAGTGTTCAATAATTTATCAGTTGCATATAACACTGAGTTTACATATCACATTTGGGTTTATAATCATGCAAGTCTATAAACCTGAAAGTCTTGGTAGGTCAAAATATACTTTATCAACATAATTCATGTTTATAATTTTGAAAGAACAAGGGAAATACCCTGATCTAGTAGAAATAGAACTGTCCTTAGAGGAAGCAGCCCTGGTTTTTGTCCTTGCCTTGTCACAAAGTGGGCTTACAGGTTCAGGTAATCCCTTCTCTTTCTGGAGCCCCATTAGACCACATGATCTGCAGGGTCCTTCCAGTTTGAAGGTTACTGATACCCATAATGAGGGAATCCTAGAGAACAGACTCTACACTAAAGAGGTTTTGTGTGCTCTTGGCCGCTCTTTGAAAGTTGACAATAGCCTTTAAATCCATCATGAACCAGAGGACAGAGCTGTGTGAAAAGCTTCTTGCTCTTAGTCTTTGGGTGCGTTTATGACACTTCAGGGTGGTTTAAATGGCTCTGAGTGCCCTCATGCCCCACAAAGCTCTCATCACTCTAATCATTATGAAACCGTCACAGATGTGCACTGGAAAGATTTTCTGAGGAAGTTGGAAAAATGAGACTGTAAATGCCTTCCAGCTGGCATGCCTAAATGTTCTTCATCTCATCGGAGGCATGTTCAGGTTGATTTCAGTTGATGACTGATAGCTTATCCAAATGTTGCTCAAGATAATGAAGCAGTTTTTCTCTTCTAGTGATGAACTCAGATAAGAGAGTGATTATTGAAAAAGAAGGTAACTAACATGTCTCAATTGAAAAAAATATTACAAAAACACAAAAATAAATTAAAACATCTTCTAAAAAGAAGAAAAAGACTCAAGGTCGGGACATAAAAAGCATAAGGCTAATTACACACATGCATATGGTGTACATTCTAGTTAAGTAGTGAGGGAGTTAACACCTTCGTGCCCAGCTGGTTTAGGTCATGCCGTTTATATCCTGCTGTTCACAATGATGATGACAAGAAATGGGCTTCCTGCTATCACTAAGTGCCAGATACAGACCATATGGCAACAAGGCAACATGAAAACAAAAAATAGAAAAGAAAAAAAAAAACAGTTTTCTTGAGATTTAACACACTTTGATAGCTTCAGACATGCAATCTATTGCACATTTTCTTAATTCCTTTAAATTCTTCTTCTAGTCCTGGTATTGCTGCTGGCTGCGTCTCAGCTGTGTAATGTGAATGTGAAAACAAGCAAAGAGCATGATTACAAAATCACATATTCTAGAATCTAAGTGTTTTACTTGGATAATAGCCTTCTTTAGAGTTAGTAGAATTCCAGAGAGAAAAAAATAAAAAGGGATGACAAGCTATTCATATATAGGCATATTCATACAATATGAAGTAATTTCTTAAAAGTAGAGATAAACGTACTGGAATCACAGAATGTTAAAGCTGGGAGTGATCTCAGAGCTCTTTAGATTCACCCTTTGGCTTTACAGAGAAGTAAAGTGAGGCAGAGCTGTTAAATCATTTGCCCAAGGGCACATGGGAATTATTGACAGAAAAGAATATGTAATTTAGGTCTACAGGCTTGCATTCCAGTATTTTCTGAAAAAAATCTATGTCATATATTGATAGAACTAAAATAATAAGATTTCAAAGGATAATGATGGTTGATTGAGAAATTGTTTTGATGTGTAACAGATAAGCAGACCCAGGACTTCATAGTTGTTTTTTTTTTTTTTTAAAGATTTTATTTATTTATTTGACAGAGAGAAACACAGCCAGAGAGGGAACACAAGCAGGGAGAGTGAGAGAAGGAGAAGCAGGCTTCCCGCCGAGCAGGCAGCCCCATGCGGGGCTGGATCCCGGGTCTCCGGGATCATGACCTGAGCCGAAGGCAGTCGCTTAACCAACTGAGCCACCCAGGCGCCCTTCATAGTTTTTTAGTGGTATATATTTTGAGGAAAAATGAATTGTTAATTGATTAGTTGGCTATTTTCACCACCCATTTTTTGGTATCGATTTCATAGTCATTCCACAAATCTTCTATACACAAGCTAAAAATAGCATATTTCATGTGGTCTGATGATTAATATCATCTTTTGTAAAATGACCCTATGTGAATTCATAGGTCCTTTTTAGTTCCTGCAGATTGTGGTTCTAAGTACCTTGTTCACAATGAAGCATATCTTTTGAAGCTATGGTCATCTACCTTCAAGGTAGATCAAGATTTAACCTTTGCTGATTTAAAAAAGGCACTATATATAAACAGTTTTATAGTGATGTTTAAAAATACTTTTTTTTGTTAAAGACAGTTTTTTTTTAAAGATTTATTTATTTTAGAGAAAGAGAAAGTATGCATGTGTGCATGTTGGGAAGGGGCACAGGGAGAGGGAGAGAGAATTTTAAGCAGACTCTCTGCTGAGTGATGAGCCTGACTTGGGGCTCGGTGTGACAACCCTGAGATCATGACCTGAGCTGAAATTGAGAGTCAGATGTTTAACCGACTGAGCCACCCAGGCACCCCTGTTAAAGACAGTTTTATAACTTCAAATTATACCTACATATTTTAGAACATTGTTCTTAAGATAAGTGTTCAGAATTTTTTACCTATAATTGATGGAAATATTACCCATTGGAGTTTTACTATAATTCACATCTAAATGTATATAATAGGAAGCCCTTGAGACTGTTTGTGTCTGTGCAGAACTTTTTGTATTTTTTATATGTGAGAGGCACTGTATTTTTAAAAGAATTTAAAGGTAAAGTATATTTATTATTGAGATTGCATTGGTCTTTTTATCTATGTTTTCATATTTACACTTCATGATTAAAACCAATCTCAGATATCAGAGCATCAGGAGGATAGGTAATAAAAGTAAGGGGACCACCATGGGTAACAGAACTTCTAGTTACAAAGCAGAGTGAAAAACCAAGCTTAGAAGTTTAAACTTAAAAGTAACTTAAGTGATTTATTGAAAAGTGCTTTGTTATTCAACTTGATTTGATTATAAACCACTCAAGGACTTCAAAGGATAAAGAGAAATGATTATGAGAGACCACAGTATGAACTTTGATAAAAATCCTTCATTGAATTCCAGAAAATTTATTACCTTTTTTATGTTGGTCTTTTTTTTTATTGAAGTGTAGTTGGCACACATTAATACATTAGTTTTAGGTGTACAGCATAGTGATTCAGCAAGTCTATTCATTATGCTGTGTTCACCATAAGTACAGCCACGATCCATCGTCATATAGTATTATCACACCTCCATTGAGTATATTCCCTATGCTGTACTTTTTATCCCTGTGACTTTCATTCCATAAATTGGAAGCCTATATCCTGTATCTCCCCAGAGAAGTCATTCCTTATTTCAGTTTGTGTTAACTTCTCTAGAACATGTTGAGACAACTATGCATTCATTCCAGTGCACATTTGGAAATACTACTGGCAAAATATGACAAAGATTTTTGTATCATAAAAAATGATTTTTCTTCCCTAACACCATTTTCCAATAAAAGGAATCAGGGCTCTTTGGAAGAAATGGCTGATTCTAGGGCTGGGGGAATGAACGTGTAAGAAAAGCCTATAGTATCCTTTAATCCCAGAAAGAAAAAGAGTGTTCAGAAATCTAAAATCATGGTGTGGGGATAGTATGTCAAAGGGACACAGGAACTAAACCAAAAGAATTCCCAATAGCCAAAGCTGCAACAGTCTGAGCAGCAAAGTAAGTAACATAATATGGAATTGTAACTCAGTGTACAAAATATTCAGTAAATAGTAAAGAAACCTGGCAAACACTGTCTGGTGAATGTATTCATAATGGTTTAATACTTGGGACAAAGATAGGACACTAATACACTAACAATAGGGAAAAGTAGATGTGAGGTAGGTGGTAACTCTCCATATTATCTTTGTAAATTTTCTGTAAATCTAAAACTCTTTTAAAATAAAAAGTTTATTAAAGGGGCGCCTGGGTGGCTCAGTCATTAAGCATCTGCCTTTGGCTCAGGTCATGATCCCAGAGCCCTGTGATTGAGCTCCACATTGGGCTCCCTGCTAGTAGGAAGCCTGCTTCTCTTTCTCTCACTCCCCCTGCTTGTGGTCCCTCTCTAGCTGTGTTTCTCTCTGTCAAATAAATAAAAATCTTAAAAAAAAAAAGTTTATTAAAGATGAAAGGAATTTGATGATTTTGTTTTCTAATGCTGCCATAAGGTATATTGCATGTTTTCACTGCTGTTTTCTTATTCGATTAGGTTTTATTTACAAAGACTTTGGAATAAAAGATTTGCATGATGGCAACAATTGATGTGAGTGGCAGATAGTGAAATGAATTGTGTTTTACCTAATGCTCTCCTCTGTCACAAAGCTCAAAGCACTTTATACAGTCATCACTCATTTCTAAAGTGACAAAACTTATGAAAGTATGTTATAAATTGCAAAAGACTATAAAACATATACCATAATCAGTATTGCTTTACAATTTTATTATTATTCCCGAGAGCTCAATAACGTGTTGGTTGCTAGAGGGAGTTTCTGTAAGTTAGAGAATCCTTATCATCATAAAGTTAATGCAAAAAGAAAATGGTCCCATTTATCCCCATAAAATAACACTTAATGTGATTTTAATTTTATAGATGTGACCTCATAATTAGACAGAATTGTTCAGTTTGGTTGGTTTCTCTTGCCTTGGTCAAACCAAGTGTTCATATTCTAAGTGTCATATTTGATAAGCTGTTTTAATAACTAAAGCCAGAAAGGCTGATTATATCTTTTATATGCTTGTGATTTGGCCTTAAGCATACAGACACAGCCAGACTAACCTCAGCAAGACAAAGACAGAGACAATAAGGTAAAGTTGCTAAATATTTATTTTCTTAGGAACATATTTTATGACTATGAGTGGATGATAAAACTTTTGTAATGAGTTTGGAACTTTAAACGTCTTTTGAAATAAATCAGTGGGAAAAGTGCGAAGGAAATGAAAGCTGAAATGCAAATACACTGGTGGAATAGATTGGCAGTGTTGGGAAACTGCACCCCTGCTGTGAACTCTTTCTGTGGATTGAAAAAAAAGCTTTTTTGAGGTGTTATTAAAATACAAATAGAATATACTGTACATATTTAAAGTGTACAGTTGGCCATTTAAAAAAAAAAGATTTTATTTATTTATTTATTTGACAGAAAGAGACATGGCGAAGGAAGGAACACAAGCAAGGGGATTGGAAGAGATAAAGTAGGCTTCACACTAAGCATGGAGCCCGATGCGGGGCTCCATCCAAGGATCCTGGGATCATGACCTGAGCCAAAGGCAGACGCTTAGTGACTGAGCCACCCAGGTGCCCCCAATTTGGTCACTTTTTGACATATGTCTGCAACCATGACATAATCACCACAATCAAAAGAGTGAACATATCCATCATCCCCCCAAGTTTCCTTGGGCCCAGTTGTAATCTTTCCCTCTTGCCTCTGCCTGTATCCCGCTTGTCCTGATGCTCAGGCAATAACTGGTCTGCTTTCTGTTACTATAAATGAGTGTGTATACTTAAATAGAATCATGCAGTAATTACTCTTTTTGCTTATATATGTGTTTTTAAATCTGATTTCTTTCACACAATGTTCTTAGGAAATTCATCCATGTTGTGGCATATATTAATACTTTGTTCCTTTTTATTTCCTGTATGAATATGGTAAAATGTCCACATTCATTATCTGTTTATGGCCATTTGTACTATTTTCCAGTTAGATTATTATAAGAAAAGCTGCTCTGAACATCGTTGCTCAAGTCTTTATATGAACATTTCTATTTTGTTTTCTCTTGGGTAGACACCTAGGAGTGAAATGGCAAGATTGTATAGCAGGATGTATGTTTAACATTTTAGTAAATGGATGAACTATTTTCCAAAATAGTTGTACCATTTTCATTCCTACTAGCAGTGTATGAGAGCTCCAATTTTTTTTTATATCCCTACTAATACTGATTTTAAAGTGCAGATTTTCTTGGGTGCCTGGGTGGCTCAGAGCGTTAAGCCTCTGCCTTTGGCTCAGGTCATGATCTCAGGGTCCTGGGATTCAAGTACCACATCGGGTTCTCTGCTCAGCATGGAGCTTGCTTCTCCCTCTTTCTCTGCCTGCCTCTATGCCTATTTGTGATCTCTCTCTCTGTTAAATAAATAAATAAATTAAAAAAAAATAAAGTACAGATATTCTTATAGATGTATAGTGGTATCTCATTTTGGTTTTAATATACTTTCCCTTGTCAACTAATGGTGCTGAACATCTTTTCATGTGTTTATTTGCTATCCATATATCTTTGGTGAAGCGTCTGTTCAAATTTTATTTTCATTATTGAATTGTTTGTTATGATTTTTGGGGAATTCTTTATTCCTGATTCAAGTCTTTGCTTTACAATTTTTTTCCTCCTGGTATATGTCCTGTCCTTCAATTCTCCTAATGTTTTATTTGGAAAAACAGAAGCTTTAATTTTGCTGAAGACTGCTTATTATTTTTTCTCTCTTATAGTCATGATTTTAAAGTCATATTTAAGAAATCTTTGCCTAACTTAAGATAACAAAGATTTTCTTCTAGAAGCTCATGCTTTTATGTTTATACTGTAGTCTATATAGCATTTCAAGTTAATTTTTATATATGGTATAAGGGGTGGAGAGAAGTTCAATTTTTTTGTATATGAATACATAATTGTTCTAGTAATAGTTATTATAAAGTCTATTTCTTTTTCTTAACTGAATTGCCTTTGTACTGTGTTAAAAGCTGTTGTACAATGAGTACAGATCTACTTCTGAAATTTATGTTTGGTTCCATTCCGTTGATCTATTTCTTTTCTCTTGATTCTTGCACCATATTGTCTTGATTACTGTAGCTTCACAATAAGCCTTGGAATCAAGTAGTGTTAACTTCCTGTTATTTTTGAAGTTACTTTAGACTATTCTAGATTTTTTATACTTCCATATAAATTTTACAGTGTTTTTCTATTGCTACAAAATATGTCTTCTGGGATTTGGGTGAGGATTCCATTCAAATAGGTTAATTCAGGGAGAATTGACACCTTAAAACTGAGTTTTCCACCGAGAAACTATTTTGGTTTTCTTTAATTTCTCTCAGAAGTGTTGTGCAGTTTTTGGTGTACACTTGCACATCTTTAGTCAGATAAATTTTTAAGTATTTCTATTATATCTATTATAAATGATATTTTACAAAATATATTTTCTAATTATTCTTTGTTAATTTATATAAATAAAATTAATTTTAATATGTCGATATTTTATCCTGCAACTTTGCTAACATCACTTATTGATTCTAGTAGTTTTGCTCTAGAATCCATTGGATTTTCTATGAGTAATGACAATTTTCCCTTTTCCTTTCTAGTGTGGATGCCTTTTATTTACTTTTTTCAAAAAACCTTATTCAATGGCCAGAACTTCCAGTATAATGTTCAATAGAAGATATAAGAGTAGACAGTCTTGTCTTGTTCCTGATGTTAGGGGTATTTGGTTTTTCCCCATTAAAAATGATGTTAGCTGTATGTTTTTCATACTTTCAATGAGGAAGTTCTTTTTTATTACTAGTTTTCTGAGAGTTTTTAACATGAATGATGTTGGATTTTATCAAAAAATTCTTTATTCATCTATTGATATGGTCATATGGTTTATTTTTTAGTTTGGTAATATGGTAAATTACATTATTTGATTTTTGAATAGTAAATTAACCTGTGTCTCACTTGCTTACAGTATATTATTTTTTAAAATATATTGCTGAACAGGACTTGTTAAATGTCATTTAGTATTTTTGTATCTATATTTATAAGGAATATTGGTCTGTAGTATTTTTATTTATTTA
>PITA01004212.1:88018-126717 GCA_004023965.1 Spilogale gracilis
CGCTTTAGGTGTCCCCAGTACCCACCACCAGGCTCTCCCATCCCTCCACCCCCCTCCCTCCAAGTCCCTCAGTTTGTTTCTGTGTTCAAAATCTCTGTTGTTTCGTTTCCCTCCCTAGATTACCCTAGTTCCCATCTGCTTTCCTTCTGCCACTGTCCTCCAGTTTGCCCCTCATGCACCGCAAGTAAGTGAGACCATGCGATACTTGACTTTCAATAGGTTTACTATCCTTTTGCTATGTTTTCTCCTTTTTCTATATTTTCTTTGTTCCACATTTCTTATTCTGTCTTATTTAGGATTAATTAATTATTTTTTAATGATTCCATTTATCTTCTTCTTTGTTCATTAGCTATAACTCTTTGTTTTGTTATTTCACTGATTCCTTTAGAGTTTATAGTATACATCTTTAACTTAACCAAAGTATACCTTTAGCAGTGGTCAGTAAAGTAAAGCCAAGAGTCAAATCCATCCCATTGCCCATTTTTTGTAAATGGTTACTAGTGCTTTCTTACTTAGGTGATGCTGTTGAGGTTATTAGGTGCCCACCAAAATCTATTCCCCAGATCATGGTTTTATAGTTGTAACTGGTACATGGCTATCCAGCTGAGGATTACATTTTTGGGCCTCTTTTAAGTCATCTGTGGCTTGATAGCTAGCTCTAACTATTGGAATGTGAGCCTGAGGGAAATGGGCCAGTTCCAGTATTGGCCTTGCACGAGCTCTTCTCCGTGGTCTTTCTCCTTTCTATGAGCTTGAATATGGGCCCAGCTTCAATTAGATGAGAACGTGTCCTAAGACAATAATTCTCAAACATTTAGGTTTCACAATCCCTTTACATTTTACAAATTAATGAGGACCCTAGAAGTTTTGTTTATGTAGGTTATAGCTACTGATATTTACCATATTAGAAATTAAGTTATAAATTTAAATATTTATAGCTCATTTAAAAATAACAATAATAAACCTATTAAAATTTATGTGAAATACACATTTTTATGAAAATAACCATATTTTTAAAAATAGTTTGAGAAGAGTGACTTTTATTTTTTTTTAAAGATTTATTTATTTATTTGAAAGAGAGCGAGCAGGCAGAGGAAGAGGGAGAGGGATAAAGAGATAGACAAGCAGACTCCTCACTGAATGCCAGCCTGACATGGGGTCCTCATTCCCTAACTGTGAGATCATGACCAGAGCAGAAATCAAGAGTCAGAGAATTCAGACGTTTAACTGATTGAGCCACCAGGTGCTCTGAGAAGAATGACTTTAAATATTTTTGCAAGGCGCCGGAGTGGCTCAGTGGGTTAAGACCCTGCCTTCGGCTCAGGTCATGAGTTCCGGGAACGAGTCCCACATCGGGCTCCCAGCGGGGAGTTTGCTTCTCCCTCTGACCTTCTGCCTTTCATACTCTCTCTCTCTCTCTCAAATAAATAAAATCTAAAAAAAGAAATATTTTTGCAGACTTCTTTCTTTCCTCTTAAGTATTTTTAAAAAGATTTTTCAAGACTTTTGTTTTTGTTTTTGTTTTTTTTAAATTTAAATTCAGCTAGCCAAGGTATAGTACATCATTGGTTTTTGATATAATGCAAACTTGTCTAGTGTCTGACTTAATAGGAAGAATCTGTGTTCTCATGTCTGTGTCTAAACTCTATCCATTATGAAGGTTGCTTTGGTTGAAGTATGTGAGGACAGTTCTGGCTCATGCAAATATGTATTTGGAAAAGAAAAGGGTGTTTTATAGTCTTTTAGGATAATAGTGGATATTCTTATTTTAATTTCCACCAAAGCTCAACAAGTGGTAATTTGTTAAAAGTTAGTTAGGTTGTAGAATCCAAAACCATGTCAATGAACTTTTCATACTTTCTTATGTTAAAATTTATTAGTCTATCTTGTGCTTTTAGGGTATGTCATGTCCCTGCATGATGTTATAAAATAGATTTGTAATGTAACCATTTGGAAAATATTGCTTCACTTAATTAGGTAGATCTCCAGATGCTGACATTTTTCATTAGATCATGTAAAAAAAATTATGAGATTTGTTAATATCACTACCAATTTCATCAGAAAAGTTTTTAAATACTGAGAAGTGACTACAATTACAATAGTGAATACAAACTTTCCAAAATTATAATTTTTTCTTGAAAGCTTAAATTTTATTATTGGCAGCAAATGCTGTCAGTTGTTTTATTTAAAATGACAGACCCACTTTGCTCATTTTCAAGAAAATGTTGACAGATATCCAGGTATGGATAAGTATGGTTTGTCAATCCTTCTTTCAGTTAAATGCCCTTCCATGAAAAAAGTGGGTAGTTTATTTTGCAACTTAAATAATCACAGAAGTGGTTTATTTTTGTTTGTTTGTTTGTTTTGTTTGTTTTTAATTAAGCAGTCATTATATTTGGGATTGCAACAGAAGTGCTTTATGTGTACGTCCCATTTTGGCACAAAGAATATTAAAAAAGAGAGACAATAAATTGCTCAAGATTTAATAAAATTAATAATATTTACTGCTTTATCAGGGCATTCTTTTTTTTTTTTAAGATTTTATTTATTTGACAGAGAGAAACACAGCCAGAGAGGGAACACAAACAGAGGGAGTGAGAGAGGGAGAAGCAGGCTTCCCGCCAAGCAGGGAGCGCGATATGGGACTCATCCCAGGTCTCCAGGATCATGACCTGAGCCGAAGGCAGTCGCTTAACCAACTGAGCCACCCAAGTGCCCCTTGGGGCATTCTTAATTAAGTAAAGTAAATGTGTGTTTTTTTTTTTTAACTGTCCCTATGTGGTGGTCGAAAATACGGTGATTACTAGTGCAGTTTGTTGCCACTACTTTTTATTAAACCATTAGAGCTAATGTCAGGACTGGGTAAAAGGCAAGAAATGTCTTATTATTAGCAGTATTATGAATAGCACTAGTAATATTATCAACTAATTTATATGAATTATTAATCACCAAGCAATCACTAATTTATATGAATTATTAATAATATTAACTTTTATATCATAAATCCCCTGCAATGGTCTCTTAATCCCCATGGAGTCTATAGACCACATTGAGATCCACTGTCCTAAGTATTGCCAGAGAAACAAGATGGAAGGACCCAAGTCCCTGAATGATCATGTGGAGTAGAGCTGTTCAGTGTCTGGGATGTTCACCTTGGACTGCTAAATCAAGGGGGGATACATTTCTGTCTTTTTAGACATCACTGAATTATTTTTGGATCTCTCTGATGCAGGAGCCTAGACATACCTAAAACAATAGAAAAAAACCAAGAGAGGTCTGTATTTGGTATTCTCATTTGGAATATTGCCATTTTTTACTTTTCAGTTCTTATGGTCAGTTCTCTTGAAGCACTTGGAACATGTCCCAGGGATAATATCATAGGAAAAAACACTAACCATATCTTTACTGATGCTCTGACTTTGACCCAGTATATCTTGATTGTCATCTACCTTGAAATATTTCCTGCTTATTTAGTATGTCCTTTGATCCATTTGATTCCTCCTCATCAGAACCTGAGACATTTATTTGAGAATATTAGTCTTGAGGTACCAGGAGGCTGCTTTCCAGTTCCAAGTTGCTCTTTTCCATTTCAACCAAAAGACCTATGAGTCTTCATGCAAATAAGACTTTTGGAGACTTATTTTGATATCCCCAAATTCCTGGGGTTTGTATGTTATTAATTCCCACCTGGCAAAACTAATAAGGTATTTCATGATATCAATAATTGAACTTAAAAAAGAAAAAAAAAACACACAGAATTGATTTA
Source organism: Spilogale gracilis (assembly GCA_004023965.1). Classification (NCBI taxonomy): domain Eukaryota; kingdom Metazoa; phylum Chordata; class Mammalia; order Carnivora; family Mephitidae; genus Spilogale; species Spilogale gracilis. Next base: position 91,785 of record PITA01004212.1, read on the forward strand.
CTGGAGGTGGTTATTTGATTGAAAGGCAAAGAATTGCTAAAATCAGTATGATTATGTTTTAGGCTTGATTTTGTACAAAATATTCTGAAATAATTGGTACTTGATGCCGACCAATAGATATCGTGACTAAGTGTTGAAAGTGTACTTGTACTTCACATTATGACATCTATCTATATTCCCCAAATACCTTGCATATCTCTGATGTAAAACCTATCTGTTACACATAAAAATTTGAAAAACTATTTGGTTAGTGTAGAATGATACTTATAGCTCTCAACTATTTATTTTGGATAAGAATCTAGACACATTTCAAATAGTTGTTATTTTCTATTTTCTAGTCATTCACACCAATGAGTACTGTTATCTACAAGATTTACCTTTAGGTCACTGCCATGGATATAGGTTTGATTCACATGCTTTTTTTGATTCACATGATTTCATGTAACTTTGTTTTGCTCCATGAAACCATGGTAGTAAGCAGGGCTGAACAAGAGTTGGAACAAATCAATAAACTCTAAATATATACTGTACTGGTAATGTGCAGTCAGCTTGGTGGCCTCATTTTTACCTGTAACCATTAGTATGGTGTTAAAGATTCCTCTTAAATTTTGTAGACTTTAAATTATTTAATTTAGGAACCTAATAATATTTCCAATGTCTGTATCTGTCTTAGGTTATTATTTTTCTATTTTAGTTATCCCAAATATGAAAATTATCATTTCCCTCCCTGTCTTTCTCTCAAATATTGGAGGTGAGTAAAAATTGTAATAGAAAAAAAATCAAGAGTGATCCTTAATTTCAAGGTACTCAAACTCTTTGGTGCTAGTTCTGATTATAGTTGTAGGTATTCAGTCAGTATTTTATAACAGATTGAAGAACCCTGTGATATTCCAATATCAGCGAAAGAAACCGGTAAATTATTTTCCTGTGAGATTTTCATGATACAAAAGACCAATGTGGCTATTAGTGTTGTAGGTATATGTCCCGGATTCAGCGAGTAAGCTTCCACATAATAAATGAATTGTAGAGGCGCCTGGGTGGCTCAGTTGGTTAAGCGACTGCCTTCGGCTCAAGTCATGATCCCGGAGACCCAGGATGGAGCCAGCATTGGGCTCCCTGCTCGGCGGGAAGCCTGCTTCTCCCTCTCTCACTCCCCTTGCTTGTGTTCCCTCTCTCACTGTGTTTCTCTCTGTTAAATAAATAAATAAAATCTTTAAAAAAAATAAATGGAATTGTACATACATGATGAAATCTTACAGAGTTGAAAGTTAGGGCTCTAAGGCCTTAGAACTTAATTCATAGACAGTTCTTTAGTTCTGCTCTACTCTTCCAAGCATATTGTGAATCGTAAGGGAATGCTAAAGGACAACACTTAATTCTGTATTGGATTTAATAAACTCGTAATGCCTTTCTATTATTAATGGCCTTTATACAAGCATTAAAATTTACCAACTCTCTACTAGCTTTTGTTTCCCTTTAGAAACACATCTATAAAATGTATGAAATCAGTATTTCTTATATCACCTAGTAAAAAAATTATTCATCTTGATCAGTGATTGAAACCAAGTGGCATGGCCACATTAACTATCCTTGGTTATAAATTATTATTCAAAAATGTTGATCAGGAGCCTGCTCATGAAATAAAAAATGCTGACAGGTCACAGGGAAAGCAGTTCTCTCACTTGTAAGCAAATAAAATCCTTAAACACTAATGGTTTGATGTAGCAACTGATGAACTACTTGTCTATAAAGGCCTTTAAGGACATTCCTACCATTCTACCTCCTGCCTTGTTCTTTCTCACTTCTCTGATCAGAACTGAGAAATTAACTAATTCTGTGATATTTGATTCTATTCCAAGAATGAGAAGTCATATTTTAGGCTATAGTTGATAAGAAAGGGTTAAATGTACATGTATATATATATATATATATACACATATAATTAGCTCTCTCTATATGTGTGTGTGTGTTTGTGTGATTAGAAATCTGCCAAACCGTAATTGATTAAATGTCAGTTCTAGTAAAGAATGAAATATTATGAAATATTAATACATTTGGACACAGAAGAATATTGGAAGGGAAAATTAATAGATTTTATTAAAAAACTCTTTTTAGCAAATATAAAAGCCAAGAGATCAATATCAACTTGATGTATCAATTTGACTGGGCCATGAGGTTTCCAAGATATTTAGTCAAACATTATTCTTGGTGTATTTGTACACCAAGGATGAGATGAACATTTGAATTGGTAGACTGAGTAAGCAGATTGTGAGTGGGTCCCATCCAGCCTGAATAGAGCAAAAAGGCTAGCCTATCCACAAGTAAGAGGGAATTTCTCCAGCCTGACTGCTTTCAAGCTGGGACATGAGTTTTTTCCTGCCTTCATACTTGTGAAACATTAGCTCTTGCTGTATCTTGAGCCGACTCATCTTGAAGCTGGAACTATACTATTGCCTTTCCTGGGCTCCCAGCTTGCTGACTGTAGATCCTAGGACTTGTCAGCATTCCATGATTACATGAGCCAATTTTGTTATAACACACTATGTAAGGTAGTGAATGCAGTAATTATACTAAAATAATAAAGCCAGTGATGTGAATATTCATTTCATATAACTGGAAAAAATTAATAAGTAAAATTTTGGAATAGTGCTCTCATTAAGTCACAAAGAAGTGTTATTTCACACTTATTAAACTAGTAAAAATTTTTAATATTTATGCACTAGTTTGGGGAGGTTTTGTTGAAACTAGTAAAATAATCCATTGCTCATAGTAATAATTTGTGATATTTTATGATAGCAATGTGAACAATATATAAAAGCCACAAAGCTGTTCATATATATTGACTCCAGTTGTTGAACACATAGGAATTCTTCTTAGGAAAATAATGCTAAAGAGAAAAAAGCTATCTGCCTAAAGAAGATTGCAGTTTTATATGTAACAGTGAAACACTGGAAGTAGTCTAAGAAATAAATAATACAGAAATGGTTTAGGAACCTAGTAAAATGAACATTTTGTACCCACTATAATGATAATCGTGATGATAATTTAAAAAATATCTCTTAGGGCTGCTGGGGTTGCTCTGATGTTAAGTAAGTTCCTTTGGCTCAGGCCATGATCCTGGAGTCCAGGGATCGAGCCCCGCATCAGGCTCCCTGCTCAGTGGGAGGCCTGCTTCTCTCTCTCTCTCACTTCCCCTGCTTGTGTTCCCTCTCTAGCTGTGTTTCTCTCTGTCAAAAAAAAAATCATCTTATAAATAAATAAATTAATTAATAAAAATATCTCATAATCAAACCCTTTTTTTTCAGGAAATAATTTGAGGCCTATATAAATATACATATACTACCTAAGAATAAAATGAGTTAAAAATGCATATGAGTTTCAGGGGAACTAGAACTTAAGGTAGGAAAAATAAGTTCTTGGGCTATAGTTATTAGCCAGCACACCTACCCTATTGTCCAATTTGCTTTATTAGAATGGACACAGGTTTAGCTCTGCATTTATAGCAGCTAACTTGAAAAAAATCTACATTGTCTAAAAAAGCAGTAAGAACAAACTAGCTGTTAAATAGCTATTTTTAGTATGAAGGCTGAGATAGATTTTTGCTAGTGAATTTCTGCAAAGAAGACATCCTGTAAATGTAGTTAATAGTTCCTACATTTTAGGGGGAGGAGATTCTTCTCACTTCTCCAATGTTTCCATGGAGAAAAAGGAATCTCTACTCCCCACTCCTGGAGAGAGAAAGCAGAAGACTTACACTAGAAACTTCTCTTTCCCCTTCTGAGTAGGGAGGAGTGACCTACCTGATTAAGGAGTTTGGGAGAAATATGTATAGCTCAGCCCCTTCATTGTTTATAATTCTTGGAACCACTCTTTCTTCTGGAAGTCCGAATTCTCTGCAACTCCAGAGCAAATTTTAGGGTGCAGCTCAGCCTCAGAGAGTTGGGGGACAGGCTACAATTGTCCACATTTGCCTGTGACTTGATGGTCAATCTCTGTCATCAATCTTAGGTTGAGCTTCAGGGAGCCTGTTTTGCCACAGAACCAAGCTCTTCCTCCACTGGGTTTCTTAATGAGAAGCTGAAATATTTACCTTTATCCATCAGTTGCTTCTGCCTCTCTTGCAGTTGGTCAGGCCTTGGGTTTAAAGAGGAATATTGTTTTCTGGTCCTATAAATCCCAATACTCAACAACATTGTTGCAGTAGGTACACTGACAAGGTTTTTCAGGGATTTTTTAATAACGCACCCAAAGGAATAAATGATATTATCCGAGAAACTGTAAGAGAAACCAGTGTGGATGAAGAGTAATGACCGATGAGGAAGGTGACAATGTGGGAAGAGGCAGAAGAGTAAGTGAGGGACAGATACAAGTGCAATGAGAGAGTACTGGAAGGCTTTTGCATATGGACCAACATACTTAGATTTTTGTTTCAAAAGGATTTCTCTGGTGGCTGAGTGTAGCATGAATCAGAGCTAGTGACTTTAATTTCCACTGGCTAGGATTGAGTATATAGCTTTTTGGGAGGTTCTAGGAAGCACTGATAAGGAAGGGAAGAGGGTGAAGTGAGACAGAGAAAGAAAAGAAGCCAAGAGAGGATGCTCTAAGGAGCAACTGCCACTGTGGGCAACTGGGCTCAATCTCCATGGGGGACCCTGGAGTCCTATAGAATATACCTCAAAGCTGTCCCACTTGAGCTACAAGGAAGCTGGAAAGTTTACTACCAACTCTCATCTCTTATTAGTTGAGGGCTATTCCAGGGAGGGAGGAGTTAACCCCCCAGCATTTCAGATCTTCCTTCTACATTACAGAAGGGCTCAGCCCACAGGGCTACAGGGGCTTACAGTAGGAGATTTTGGTGAAGTGGGAACAGTGAGTGCAGAATTGGGAAAATGCTCCCTCTTTCGGCCATGTTTTGTCACTGGGTATCAAGCAAGAAAGTTTTCTCCCCCTCAGCTTCCAAAATCCTCAGGAAACTTTTGGCAACATCTTTTTCTGACATCTGGCTCCAGTGAAATTCCCTGGGTCAGGCCAAAGGACTAATCCTTTTCCTCAGGTTTTTGGGAAACTCTTCCGTCTACTTTTAGCCCTGTTTTGCTCATAGAAATTAACTCATATCACCTACATCTAGAATCCCTCACCAGTTCAAATGACAAAACTCAAAGATGTTTCCATGAAAGCTCAAGTTATGACACATTCTTACTGACATAATCCTTGAATCTACCTGCATATATTAAGCTGAAATATCCATATGTCTACTAAAAAACAGAATCTTTGATCAGTTTTGAGTGAAAAAATTAAAAATACAGTAATTAAAATTTCAAATGCATTACTGGATTATGCTACTGTTTATATGGTATCAATGTAAAAAAAGAATTTCTATTGTTTTTCAAAAAAATTGAAATTAACATACTGTCTTTAATAAACAACTTATTTTCCCCCATAACTGAAAAAATGAGGTACATCTGTAAGTAGAGTAAATTATGAATGATAATCACTGTCAGTGCTTTTACCAGGGCAAAATGCCACCCCTGGAAAGATACCCAGAAATCTATACTATAAACAGACATCCTTCCCATTAACCATTCTTCTAATTGTCATATTGTAATTTGGATTAGACCAAAATCTGCTGTGTACATCATTATGATTATTAACAGCTAAACTGTATTATAAACAATGATGACTTTTCCTTTCCTACCCAAATTTTTGTTCCCCCAAAGATCTTAGGTTCTTCTTACACATAATTTTTCCTCAGCTGTAACATCTGTCTTCCTACTCCTACTTGTTTTACCAATATATGTTATTTTCCCTCCTTTATTTTAACTTTAAATTTATTTTATTTTTTTGTGTTCCAAGATTCATTGTTTATGCCCACACCCAGTGCTCCATGCAATACGTGCCCTCAGTACCCACCACCAGGCTCTCCCATCCCCCCCACCCCCTTCCCTCCCAAGTCCCTCAGTTTGTTTCTGTGTCCAAAGTCTCTCATGTTTTGTTTCTCTCCCCAAATTATCCTACTTCTCATTTCCTTTCCTTCTCCTACTGTCTTCTATATTACCCCTTATGCACCATAATTAAGTGAAACCATGCGATACTTGACTTTCTCTACTTGGCTTATTTCACTCAGTATAATCTCTTCCAGTCCAGTCCATGTTGCTACAAAAGTTGGATATTCATCCTTTCTGATGGAGGCATAGTATTCCATTGTGTATATGTACCACATCTTCTTCATCTATTCATCTGTTGAAGGGCACGTTGGCTCTTTCCACAGTTTGGCGATTGTGGCCATTGCTGCGATGAACATTGGGGTGTATATGGCCCTTCTTTTCACTACATCTGTATCTTTGGGGTAAATGCCCAGTAGTGCAATTGCAAGGTCATAGCGTAGCTCTATTTTTAGCTTTTTAAGGAATCTCCACACTGTTTTCCAAAGCGGCTGCACCAGTTTACATTCCCACCAACAGTGTAAGAAGGTTGCCCTTTCTTCGCAGCCTCTCCAACACTTGTTGTTTTCTGTCTTGTTAATTTTGGCCATTCTGACTGGTGTAAGGTGGTATCTCAGTGTGGTTTTGATTTGAATTTCCCTGATAGCTAGTGATGCTGAACATTTTTTCATGTGTCTGTTAGCCGTTTGTGTATCTTCTACGGAGAAGTGCCTCTTCATGTCTCTTGCCCATTTTTTTTGATGTGTTCATCTTCTTTTTGGATGTTGAGTTTGAGTAGCTCTATATAGATCTTGAATATAAGCCCTTTGTCTGTAGTGTCATTTGCAAATGTCCTCTCCCATTCCGTGGGTTGCCTCTGTGTTTTGTTGACTGTTTCCTTTGCTCTACAGAAGCTTTTTATTTTGATGAAGTCCCAAAAGTTTATTTTCGCTTTTGTCTCCTTTGCCTTTGAGACGTGTCTTGAAAGAAGTTGCTGTGGCCGATGTCAAAGAGGTTATTTTCCCTCCTTTTGAGACAAATGGTAGCATGCCATTAAAATATGATACAGTCTTGGTATTAGAATCTGTTTATTTTCGGATAAATATTCCTCATAAAACAAATATTTATTGAGTGCCTACTTTGAGGTAGGCACTGTTGTGGATCCTGGGGATCAAGCTGTGAATAAAATAAAGTCCCCATTCTGCATTCTGGTAGAATTCAGATACTGTAGGGTTCCAAACAAACCAAGACAATTGCCTGTAAATGCAACACTTTTTGTTTTGTTTTTGCTTTTAAATGGTAAACTGATTTAATATTACCTAATGTGTAAGTATATGCTTAACCTGTATTGAGCTCATTAATATGTAGGTAAAATGCTTACCCAGATGAGGTTTATCATCTTTAAGCTACAGGTTTTTAATAAGCCAAGTTCTTAAAGTCACTGAACAGAACTGGAGGGCCCTGAATTAGTGCAAATCAAAGCCAAGCCAAAACATTTGGAGCTTTACAGAGCAATTAAAAATAGAAGTAACTAGCTTCAATCCCAAATCCTCTTAGTGCAGTCACTGTCCTACATATTTAAATGCTTTATCTTTTAAATTTATTTCTGAACATAAAGATAAGGTGACACGTGTTTGACAAAACTTGGGTTTCTCCCCAGTCATTATGCCCTACTGAAGCTAACCCTTTCCCTATCCTGTGGCTACAAGACTTTGTTATTTTCTAGAAACATGCTGGAAGTCTTAACCTATATGTCCACCTTCATCTTAATCTATGTAGTTTTCTGTCAGTTACCAAATTCCTTTCCTGCTTATGGGTGACTGATAACATAGCTGGCTAGCTCAGGAAGACCCAGATCATTGATTCCAGGCATGTGACAAACAAAACTACACCCATATTTTACTTGACTTCCAGAAGAAAGCAGCTCTTCATTACCACTATTGATTCCCTAAACATGTCAGTGCTGGTAAACACCTTTCTGACAATAACTGCCTAATGAAACTCTGAGAGAAATGACAAGCCTGCCATTAACCTTTAGAGCAACTGATAGTAGTAGAGCCAAGTTTTATCACTTAACAAAAATTACTTGTCAGTGTTTCATGGATCATTTATCTAAGAGATAACTATTAATGAGGTACATTTGAAACTTGAAGAGTTAAACCTGCAAGTTACTAAAAGTTACTAAAATAATTAAGAGAACTATTATTAATCCTAATACTAGGAAAGAAGCACAGTTACTTGTTACCTGAATTCAAAACCTTTTTCTGGCTTCAAATTCAGGGACACATATTCAACACTATACAATTTCATCCTAATTGTGCAGAGACTCTATCAGAAAAGCAATACAAAAGTGCTTATTTATATTTTAGGGAGGAACTTCTTATAAAACCTGCCATTTATCATACTCTTTATAAGTAGTCTGTGGATTTTACTCTGTTCCTTCTCTTGTTTTAATAGATTAAAAAGTACAGAATATCATAAAATCTAGTTATCTAAGATTTTCTGCTTACCACATCTTTCTCATAACTGAAAATAAGTGCTGTGGAATCCACTGTAAGGTCTTGAATGCTACTGAAGCATTTCATAAGGCTTTAAAATGTGTTTAATAATCACATTCTTTTCATCATTTTGCAAGCCCCTCAACTGGTAGCTCTTGGCCACCTGATATTTTATTTTATTTTATTTTATTTTATTTTATTTTATTTTATTTTATTTTATTTTATTTTCAAGTTTTTATTTAAATTCTAGTTAGTTAACATATAGTGTAATAGTGGTTTCAGGAGTAGAATTTAGTGATTCACCACTTAACATGTAACACCCAGTTCTCATCACAAGTGTTCTCCTTAATGAACCCATCATCCATCTAGCCCATCCCATATCCATAGCAGTCTTCCTTGTTTATTCAATGTGTAGACAGAGTTGAGGCCAGGAGTTAATGTGTCTCAAACTATGGTCTGAAAACTAGTTGCCTCAGAACTACATAGAATCTTGTTAAAAATGATGCAGGTGCTTGGCCTCTACTCTGGACCTTTGGGTGTTGGGGCCGTGAAATCCATATTTTTAGTAGGTGTCTCCATTACCCTCATGGTTACTTTAAGGCTAAGTAGAAATGTCACAGTGAATTCTATTTTTTTTTCCTTATAATCAGAATACTTCTAAAGCACAAACAACACTCCCAACAGCTATCGTTTTACTTTGTTCTGTAGTAATGGTCTTTCTATCAAGATTTAATTCATTATTTATTTTATTTTTGGCTCCCCTGCTTGCTTAAGTCTTTGAGATCCCAGACCAGGAGATTTCTCAATTCATGCATCACTTTTATCTTTCAGTTTTGACATTAGCTTGATAAGAAATCTAGAAATGAATTCTTTGAGCAGAAGAAATTTAAGGTTTGTTAGAACTTAGCAAAATAGGCAGTCCCGTAGACTACTAGTTGGGGCATAAATGGGAAGTCTTTGGAATAGGGCCCTTTCATCTTGGGAAAATTAGTAAGATGTGCTGGACCTTACAGTGGTTTCCATGGCAGGTGTCTATGTTCCTATGAGTCATCCTTGAATCCACCCAAACCCAACCCTTACCCCTACCATATTGTAGATTCTGGGAAGCATCAATTTCCATGTTTACTTCTGCCTACATGCCTGAGTCAATATGAATCCAGAGAGACTATCCATCCCAGTGCTTTAGTCTTGCTATCCACTGTTATGTTCTTGACATGAGCTCTTGCATACTGGCATGGGTTATATGCCTCTTTGCGGTGTCCTTAAATTATTTTGCACCTGCTACTCTAAAGATAGATGATAAGTGTTTGTCTACAACTATATGTATTTAGCAGTTTACTGACAACTCTTCCTTACACAGATAGACTTATAGGGGGGCAAACACTTCTTTCTTATTGATATTTTTTTTTCAGATTTGAGAGATATTGAAAAGAAATTTACAAATTAATAATATTAGCTACTACCTATCTGTATCTGCTGTATTTTAATTATTATGTTGTGTATTTCTAAAATATGATCTCTGGGGAACCTGGGTGGCTCAGTTGGTTAAGCGACTGCCTTTGGCTCAGGTCATGATCCCAGAGACCTGGGTTCAAGCCCCACATTGGGCTCCCTGCTCAGTGGGAACCCTGATTCTTCCTCTCTCACTCCCCCTACTTGTGTTCCCTCTCTGGCTGTGTTTCTCTCTGTCAAATAAGTCAAATCTTTAAAAAAAAATATTATCTCTAAGGTGTGACATGCAAAAATAGGTAATGTTGTTTCTACCTTACAAGTAAGGAAACCAAGCCTGAGATAGATAAATCCAATGGCATAAAATGAATAGATCTAAATTTTAATTTAGATATAAACAAAGTAGCTTAAAATATTATATCCAATTCCACTTCCGTTGTACTTTCATTGAATAGTGTTCAACAATACCTGATATATATGGTAACATTAAGGATTCTCCCAGGAGCACCTGGGTGGCTGAGTTGGTTAACCTCTGCCTTCAGCTCAGGTCATGATCCTGGGCCAGGATCTAGTCTCATGTCAGTCTCCCGTCTCAGCAGGAAGTGTGCTTCTCCTTCTCCCTCTGCCCCTCCCCCTGTTCTCTCTCTCTCACACTCTCTCTCGAAAAAATAAAATATTTTTATTTTATTTATTTATTTTTATTGACATATAATGTATTATTTGTTTCAAGGATACAGGTCTGTCAATCATCAGTCTTACACAATTCACAGCACTCACCATAGCACATGCCCTTCTCAATGTCCATAATTCAGTCACCTCATACCCCCCACCCTCCTCCACTCCAGCAACCCTCAGTTTGTTTCCTGAGATTAAGAGTCTCTTATGGTTTGTCTTCATTCCTGGTCCTATCTTGTTTCATTTTTTTCCCTCCTTCTCCCCACGAATCCCCGCCCTGCCTTTCAAATTCCTCATATCATAAGAGATTATATGATAATTGTCTTTCTCTGATTAACTTATTTAACTCAGCTTAATACCCTCTAGTTCCATCCACATCATTGCAAATGGCAAAATTGCGGGGTTTTGATGGCTGCATAGTATTCCATTGTGTGTGTGTGTGTGTGTGTGTGTGTGTGTGTGTGTGTGTGTGTATGTGTGTATACACCACTCTTATTTATCCATTCATCTGTTGATGGACTCTAGGTTCTTTCCATAGTTTGGCTCTTGTGGACATTGCTGCTATAAACATTCAGGTGCATGTGCCCTTTCAGATCACTAAATTTGTATCTTTAGTATAAATATCTAGTAGTAGTGTGGTTGCTGGGTAGTAGGGTAGCTCTATTTTCAAATTTTTGAGGAACCTCCATACTTTTTTCTAGAGTGGCTGCACCAGCTTACATTCCCACCAATAGTGTATGAGGCTTCTCTTTCCCCACATCCTCACCAACATCTGTTGTTTCCTGATTCGTTAATTTTAGCCATTCTGACTGGTGTGAGGTGGCATCTCACTGTGGTTTTCATTTGTATTTCCCTGATGCCAAGTGATGTTGAGCACTTTTTCATGTGTCCAGTTTCATTCTTCTGCATGTGGCTGTCCAATTTTCCCAACATCATTTGTTGAAGAGACTGTCTTTTTTTCCATTGGACATTTTTTTCTGCTTTGTTGAAGATGAGTTGACCATACAGGTGAGGGTCCATTTCTGGGATCTCTATTCTGTTCCATGATTCTATGTGTCTGTTTTTGTGCCAATACCATACTGTCTTGATGATTACAGCTTTGTAATAGAGCTTGAAGCCTGGAATTGTCATACTGCCAACTCTGGTTTTCTTTTTTGTCATTCCTTTGGCTATTTGGGGTCTTTTCAGGTTCCATATAAATTTTAGGATTATTTGTTCCATTTCTTTGAAAAAAATCGATGATATTTTGATAGGGATTGCACTAAATATGTAGATTGCCTTAGGTAGCATAGACATTATCACAATATTTGTTCTTCTAAACCATGAGCATGGAACGTTTTTCCATTTTCTAAGTCTTCCTCAAGTTCTGTAATGAGTATTTTATAGTTTTTGGAGTACAAATTCTTTGCCTCTTTAACCTAATAAGGTTAGGCTTATTTCTAGGTATATTATGGTTTGGGGTGCAAAGAAATGAAACTGATTTCTGTGCATTGATTTTGTATCCTTATATACTTTACTGAATTTGTGTATGAGTTCCAGAAGTTTTGGAGTGGAATCTTTCAGGTTTTCCACATAAAGTGTCATATTATCTGCAAAGTGTGAGAGTTTGACTTCTTCTTTGCTGATTCGGATGCCTTTTATTTCTTTTTGTTGTCTGATGGCTGAGACTAGGACTTCCAGTACTATGTTGAATAACAGTGATGATAGCGGATAGCCCTGCCCTGTTCCTGACCTTAGGGGAAAATCTCTCAGTTTTTCCCCATTGAGAATGATAGTTGCTGTGGGTTTTTTGTAAGTGGCTTTTATGATATTAATGTATGTACCCTCTATCCCTACACTATGAAGAGTTTTGATTAAGGAAGGATGCTGTACTTTGTCAAATTCTTTTTCTGCATCTATTGAGAGTATCATATGGTTCTTGTTCTTTCTTTTATTAATAAATTATATCACATTGATTGATTTGCAGATGTTGAACCAACTTTGTAATCTCGAAATATATCCCTTTTGGTCATGGTGAATAATCCTTCTAATACACTGTTGGATCCTATTGGCTAGTATTTTGGTGAGAATTTTTGCATCCGTATTCATCAAGGATATTGGTCTGCAATTCTCTTTTTTGATGGGGTCTTTGGTTTTGGGATCAAGGTAATGCTGGCCTCATAAAATGAGTTTGCAAGTTTTCTTTCCATTTCTATTCTTTGGAAGAGTTTCAGGAGAACAGATATTAATTCTTCTTTAAATGTTAGGTAGAATTCCCATGGGGAGCCTTTTGACCCTGGGCCCTTGTTTGTTGGGAGACTTTTCATGACTGCTTCAATCTCCTTACTGCTTATGGGTCTGTTGAGGTTTTCTATTTCTTCCTGGTTCAGTTTTGATAGTTTATATGTGTCTAGGAATGCATCCATTTCTTCCAGATTGTCAGATTTGCTGGTGTATAGTTGCTCATAATATGTTATTATAATTGTTTGTATTTCTTTGGTATTGGTTGTGAGTTCTCTTCTTTTGCACATGATTTTATTAATTTGGGTCCTTTCTCTTTTCTTTTTGATAAGTCTGGCCAGGAGTTTATCAATCTTGTTAATTCTTTCAAAGAACCAGCTCCTCCTTTCATTGGTTTGTTCTACTGTTCTTTTGGTTTCTATTTCAGTGATTTCTGCTCTTATCTTTATTATTTCTCTTCTCTTACTGGGTTTAGGCTTTCTTTGCTTTTCTTTCTCCAGCTCCTTTAGGTGTAGGGTTAGGTTGTGTACTTGAGACCTTTCTTGTTTCTTGAGAAAGGCTTGTATTGCTATATACTTTCCTCTCAGGACCACCCTTGCTGTGTCCCAAAGATTTTGAAGAATTGTGTTTTCATTTTCATTTGTTTCCATGAATTTTTAAAATTTTTCTTTACGTTTCTGGTTGACCCATTCATTCTTTAGTAGGATGCTCTTTAGCCTCCATGTATTTGAGTTCTTTCCAACTTTCTTCTTGTGCTTGAGTTTTAGTTTCAAAGCATTGGGGTCTGAATATATGCAGGGAATGATTCCTGTCCTTTGGTACAGTTGAGACCTGATTTGTGACCCAGGATGTGATCTTTCTGGAGAATATTCCATGTGTATTAGAGAAGAATGTGTATTCTGTTGCTTTCGGATGGAATGTTCTGAATATATCTGTGATGTCCATCTGGTCCAGTGTGTCATTTAAAGCCTTTATTTCCTTGTTAATCTTCTTCTTAGATGATTTGTCCATTTCGGTGAGGGGGGGTGTTCAAGTCCCCTAATATTATTGTATTATTGTCGATGTGTTTCTTTGATTTAGTTATTAATTGGTTTATATACTTGGCTATTCTCAAGTTAGGGGCATAGATTTTTAAAATTTTTAGATCTTCTTGTTGGACAGACCCTTTAAGTATGATATAGTGTCCTTACTCATCTCTTATTATAGTCTTTGGCTTAAAATCTAATTTGTCTGATGTAAGGATTGCCACCCCAGCTTTCTTTTGATGTCCATTAGCATGGTAAATTGTTTTCCATCCCATTGCTTTAAATATGAGATGTCATTGGGTCTAAAATGAATTTCTTGCATAGTGCATATCAATGGGTCTTGTTTTTTTTTTTTTCTCCATTCTGATACCCTGTGTCTTTTGATTGAGTTATTTAGCTCATTTGCGTTTGGTGTAACTATTGAAAGGTATGTATTTAGTGCCATTGTAATGCCTGTAAGGTGACCGTTACTATATTGTCTCTCTTTCTTTCTGGTCTGTCACTTTTAGGCTCTCTCTTTGCCTAGAGGATCCCTTTCAATTTTTCCTGTAGGGCTGGTTTGGTGTTTGCAAATTCTTTAAGTTTTTGTTTGTCCTGGAAGTTTTTTGTTTGTTTGTTTGTTTGTTTTTGGTTGTTTTTTAATTTCTCCTCTATTTTCAATGATTGCCTAGCTGGATATAATATTCTTGGCTGCATATTTTTCTCATTTATTGCTCTGAACATATCATGCCAGTCCTTTCTGGCCTGGCACATCTCTGTGGATAGGTCTGCTGCTAATCTAATATTTCTATGATTGTATGTTACAGACCTCTTCTTCTGAGCTGCTTTCTGGATTTTCTCTTTGTCACTGTGACTTGTAAGTTTTACTATTAGATTACAGGGTGTGGACCTATTTTTATTGGTTTTGAGGGGAGTTCTCTGTGTCTCCTGGATTTTGACGTGTATTCTTTTCGCCAAATTAGGTAAATTCTCTGCTATTTGCTCCAATATACCTTCTCTCCCTGTCTCTCTCTTTTTTTTCTTGGATCCCAATTATTCTAATATTGATTCATTTTAGTGTATCACTTATATCTTTAATTCTCCTCTTGTGGTCCAGTAGCTGTTTATTTCTTTTTCTCAGCTTCTTTATCATCGTCATTTGTTTTTTCTATATTATTAATTCTCTCTTCTGCCTCATTTATCCTAGCAGTGAGAGCCTCCATTTTTTTTCAAATATTTCATTTATTTATTTGACAGAAACACAGCTAGAGAGGGAACACGAGCAGGAGGAGTGAGAGAGGAAGAAGCAGGTTCCCTGCCGAGCAGGGAGCCCAATGGGGGCCTTGATCCTGGGACTCTGGGATCGTGACCTGAGCTGAAGGCAGACCCTTAATGACTGAGCCACCCAGGCACCCCAGGAGCCTCTTTTTTGATTGCACCGTATTAATAGTTTTTTTGGTTTCAACTTGGTTAGATTTTAGTTCTTTTATATCTCCAGAAAGGGATTTTATTTCTCCAGAAAGGTAGCAGGCTAAGTAATCTGCTCAGTTTTCCTCTCAGTAGGTTTTGTTCCCTGAACACTTTCCATATAGCGTGCAGCAGGACAATGAAAATGGCAGCTTCCCATGCTACAACCCGGAGGAGCTTGGAGCTCATGGCCCCACTCCTCAATGCTCTCTCAGACAAAAGCAGTCAGTCACTCCCATCTCCCAGGTCTCCGGCCGCACTCCATGCTCACGCAGCCTATGACTGAGCATTTCTATCTCTGGCACCCAGCAACATTTGGATTCTCCAAAAACCAACAGATTCCTACATTGCACTCTTGTGCCACTCCTCCTGGAGGAGAAAGGAAGGGTTCTCCCCTGATCTGCCACGTTTGGGGTCCTTGCTACTGAAGAGCAGTAGCCTGACTGTGCCTTGGATCACAGTTTAATGTAACCCCAAGCTGAGAGCCCACTCCTCGGCTTCGTCTCTGCAGCCGGCTTCCCTGCTCCAGTGCCTGGGAGCTCTGCCACGCTCAGACACCTGGGGTCCTTCTGTGACCCTGTGGGTCCTGAGACCACACCGTCCTAGTGAGGCTTCCCACCCCCGCCACCGCTTAACCTCTGGAGTGATGTACCTCAGTTGAGCAGACTTCTAAAAGTTTGTTTCTGTGCTCCGCTTCTGTACTGCTTGCCAGTTGCCTGCCCCTCCCCCCTGTCATCTCTCTTCCTGTATGTTGCCTCGGATTCACTTCTCTGCATGTCCTACCTTCCAGAAAGTGGTCACTTTTCTGTTCCTTGAATTGCTGCTCTTCTTCTCTTTGATTGCCTGAGTTTTTAGGTGTTCATAATGGTTTAATAACTATCAAGCTGAACACGTGGGACTTGACGATATTTCAGTCTCCTACTCCTCTGTCATCTTTCTCTACATAAAATCTTAAAAAAAAAGTTTCTCCTGGAGCCAGATAGATGGGACTCTGATCACTACCAATATGAATTGGCAATTTCTAAATCTCTGAGTTTGTTTCCTCACTTACAAAATTGGGTTGTTTGAGGATTAAACTAAAACATGGGTACTGTGAGCTTAGTCAATAGGTGGTCTTTATGATTATTTACCTGTTTTCATTCATGCCCAATGGTAGTTTATCATGTCCATACTATTGTTTCATAGCAAATCAGAAGCTGAGGATTAAACTCACAGCATCTCATCCAAAACTTCAGGTTAAATTGAGAATAAAAGATTTGGATTCTTACCCTTTCTAAGAAAAGAAATAATTATAAAATAATCTTATGCCAAAGTCAGAATATGAGCCCATGTTTACTAAAATCCAGGGCTACCTTACCATCATAACTTACTGAAAAACAACTCATCACAAATTGCCATAGTGAAGAAGGATGTGTTCTTTTCATCCAGTTCTTCCAGAAAAATTCTATTATTGCTTTGCCAAAACACTGATAGTGTAACACGGCTAGGAAATGCAAATATATGAAAATAATATTGGTCTCAAGTGGAGAAACAGACACCTAGAGAATTTACCACTTCAGGTTTTTGTTTGTTTGTTTGTTTGTTTGTTTTTTCATATATTTTGTAATTTAGTCCACTCACCAATTCTCAGAATGCAGAGAAGGCAATCTAAAGAAACATTAAGAACTAAATGAAAGAAGAAAGAAGCACATGCAGAAGTGTTTTAATAAGTTATGAATAAAGCAAGCAACCACAGTTTCATGTAATATTTGCACGACACCAAGAAAATTAATGAGAGGGTTCTCTAACCTTTAGGAATTGTAGACTAAAATGACTTAAGCCTTGAGATCTTTTCACTGAAGCCATAACAGGAGTCATGGTGAGCCTCGGGTGCTTGTCATAAATACACTAATTAGTAATTACTCTTTACTACTTTACTAGAGACTCGCTTCTGTTGGAATGCTCCCCCCAGAGAAAACATTATGTTAATTCACATCCATAAAACTGACAAGTTCCGCAGTTCCCTATCAGATAGTATATTGGGCTCTAGTTTAAAACAAGTTGATGGGGGATGCCTGGGTGGCTCATTTGATTAACCATCTGCCTTAGGCTCAGGTTATAATCCCAGGGTTTTGGGATCAAGCCCTGATTCAGGCTCCCTGCTCAGTGGGGAATCTGCTTCTCTGTCTCCCACTCTGCCTGCTTGTGTTTCCTCTCTCACTGTCTCTTTCCATCAGCTAAGTACATAAATAAAATCTTGAAAAAAAAAACAGGTTGATAGGGAAATCCTCAGGATTCATTAGGAAACAATTATTACAGAGTTGGTATGGATAGTGGTTAAGCAATGGACTGTAGAGCCAAGATAGCCTGGGTTTTGGTCATACCCCTGTCACTTACTAAGTGTATGACTTTAGGGAAGGTACTTAACCTCTCTGTGCTTCTGTTTCCTTACCCAGAAAGTATGAATAATAACCTGCTTTGTATATTATCATGTGAATGTGAGACATTGAGAACAGTACTGGGTGTCGAGCTGAGGCCAACCAGACCAATTTTTCTTACCATAAGCAGTTTGTCAGAGTTGTTGCCTAAGCATTTGGCCTTGACTAAATTACTTTCCTGAGTCTGATTTCCCTAATCTTAAAATAGACATAGTATTTAGTTGAAGAGTGAGGATTAGAGATTATCTTTGAAACCCAGCTATATATAACAAATACAGTTGTTTATTACATTGTAACCTCTTGCTACTCTTTATCTGTGTCTTCTCTCTGTCCTCACCTTCTACCTGTGATATGTGGTGTGTATGTGTGTGTATTTATTCTCGATTATTAATTCCTTGAGAAATGGAAGAAAGGTACATTTATACTCCATGGCATATATGTCAGTATCTTAAATGTAGTAGGCAATCAAAATTTATTATTGGCAAACTGAAAAAAATAGCATTCGTTTAATTTTAGTACTTTAGGATGTGCTAAATTCTGTATGGGTTGCCTTAGCTTTATATTATGAGTTATAAAATACTTCCCAGGAACCTAGAAAAATTAACCTAGTGCTATTTTCCATATCACATAGTTATAAGAAGTAGAGTAAATGCTTGCAAAAATATAAAAGTTTTATTTTTCTTTTGGTAGCTTGCTGTTATTTTTTCCCTCTCATAAGCTCATAACCCTCCTGGAACCTAGATGCATTATTTCCATATTTCGAATGTAATTAATCCGTATTTATTATCAGTATTTTCCCAGGTAACTGAAACTGCTAACGTGAACAAGAAGGCCCCACTATTACACTTTCAGTCAGCTTTCGAAGCATTAACCAAACCCAGGGCTGTGCCCTGTTAGAGTCCTCACCTCGGTACCTGTTGGAGCTGTCTGTGGAGATGTCTTGGCACAGACATAACTTTTTAAATTCATAAACTCACAGGTCTTCAAGTATTCACTTAGTTTATCTTAAAAAAAAAATCCTTAAGCCATGTATTATTTTCCCATTGCTACTGTAAAATGACCATAGACTCAGTGGCTGAAAACAACACAAGTTTATCATCTGACAGTCCTGTAGGTGTGAGAAGTCTGACAGAGGTCTCATGGGCTCCGACAGAGTAGCGGCTGCATTTCTCCTGGAAGCTCTAGAAAGACTCCATCTCCTTGCCCTTTCTAACTTGTCGTGAGCACTCACACTCCATGACTGGTGGCCTTCCTCCTCCAGCCTGGGGGCCAGCAAGAGCACATTAGTCACTAACATATCATTCTGATCCCTGTTTTAAGGTCAGCTGATTAGCAATCTGAATTCCATTTGCCACGTAAGGTGAAATTCTCATAGGTTCTAGGAGTTAGGACATGGACATCATTAGGGAACCATTTGCCCACCACCACTATGTTAGACATTATTTAAAACAGTGCCGATTAGCACATGTTGGACAATTGACATTTTTAAAGATTTTTATTATTTATTCATTTGAGAGAGTGAGAGAGAGAGAGAGCACAAGCTGGGAGCAGAGACAGAAGGAGAGAGAGAAGCAGGCTTCCTGCTGAGCATGGAGCGGGGTGAGGGGCTCGAGGGGCTTCAATGCCAGGATCCCTGATCATGACTTGAGCAGAAGTAGATGCTTAACCGAATGAGCTACCCAGGCACCCCGAAAATTGACATTTTTCTATCTATCTATTTATTTATTTAGATTTTATTATTATTATTATTATTTTGACAGAGAGAAACATAGCTAAAGAGGGAACACAAGCAGGGGGATTGAGAGAAGGAGAAGCAGGCTTCCCCGGATTATGACCTGAGCTGAGGGCAGACATTTAACGCCTAAGCCCCTCAGAATATTGACATTTTTTTTTTTTTTTTTTTGAATATTGACATTTTAAAATTCAGTTCAGTAATTTGGGGAAATCAGACCTCTACAAGGGAAAGACAGTTAATTGTTGGAAGTGCACTCATTTAGCAGGGCTAAAAGTAGATTCTTTTCTCTCAGCAGTCTGCTTCCACACTGATGGATGCAGCCGTATCTGGTGTTTTGCAGGCTGCATTGTAAGGCACCCACCCTGACTCTGGCAGGAAGAAACAAGTGACAAAACACAGAGCTCTCCTGGCAAACGCACTTTATCTAAAAGTCCACAGACTGAAGAATGTGATACATACTTCAGTCTCTTCCAGCTCCGTGTGTATTCCACAGCATGCTGGGCAACATGCTGGAGTGAACGGAAAGGCATCCTTCATGTGGGATGGTTTCTGCTGATTGACAAGTTGACTGCAAAGCATAATGCATGACAGAGAACGCCTCGGATTTACCTGAGGATATGAAAGTCCCTGGTGTCACAAATGAGCTACAATCTGAACATGGAGATTTGCTTTCAGTGAAAGCCAGCTTTCTGGATGCCCAATTTCTGTTTTGGTATTGTTTATGATGAGTTGCATGGCCCTGGAGTCAGACAGCCAGATGCAAAGCCTAGCTTTTTTTCTTCAGAGACTTGTCATCGTACACATTTTACTTTTAAGCCTCCAGTTTCTGTATATGCATCTGTAAAATTAGGGTAATTATTTTTACCAGATAGGATGGTTATGAGGAGAAATGAGGTAATGTATTAATATTTTAGTACAGGGCTTGGTACACTGTAAGCCCTTATTAGATGGCACTGGCTTTACCTTTTCTCTTTGTAATGTGTTAAACTTTTCTGCCTGAAATTTGAGATAAAATATTAGTGAGAATATGACAGGTCGTATCTTTTACCCATGGCAAAAATCTACTGGATTTTTATTCTATTGATATACTTTTTGTTAAATTACTTCATTAAATAACATCTAATTGAATAGCACATTAAATCAACTACATGCAAGTGAAAAGCTCAGTTGAAATGGTTTTCCAGAAGCATGGAGAGGAAAATTCTTATTTTCCTGCTTAATTCATGTTGAATTCCGTGTTGAATTTCATTATTTGCAAATGTACTTTACATTTGCACAAATGTACAAATTGTACAAATTGCCTGTTTCCTTGTCTCTACCTGTTTGGGTCTAATACCTGAATTCCAAGTTGTGTTCCTCACATTGATCTCTTTCTGTTCCTATTCATCACTCACACTCAGAATCCACTAAATTACTAGAGTCCATTCTGGATTGTTTTGTTGTCTGTGTGACAATGGGCATATTAAGAAGGGAAGAGACTAGCAGAAGAGATAATTGATGGAGAAATATGTGTAGAGTGACATGATTTATTTTTTGACATGATCTATTTTTAAGGAAAGGACAGCTATGTCTCAGTTGCCCTTATAGTCAAAAAGACCAGCTGAGCATGAGCGAAATAAAAGCCCTTTGGTCATGAACATAATGTAGAGGCAGAGTGAGTCAGGACCATAGCCATCAAAAGAGAAGTGGGTCACCAGTAGGAAGCACCCAGCACCAGGCACTTGGCAGACCTTTCATAACAATAGAATTGAGAAATATATATACAGTGTTCTGGAAGCAAGTGCAATTTTAGATAGTGATAATAAGGGAGCAAATGTAATAGCTCAAGATTGAGCTTTCTTGTCTTGGACTTTGTGGTAAGTTCTGTAAGAAGGTGTGTGTGTGTGTGTGTGTGTGTGTGTGTGTGTGTGTGTGTATGAGAGGCTGTGTGAGCACAGAAGAGAACAACTAACTAAACTTGTGGGTTTAGGGAAGGTTCCCAAAAGAAGACTTGAAAGATGAGTGGGAGTCCTTCATGAAATAAAGGAAGATAAAGGAATTTCAAACAGAGGGAATATGTTTCTGACCCCATTGATTGCTTCTGAACCACCACTTACTTTCAGTTTTTCCTTCCTATCAGAATCTTTTTTTTTTTAATTTTTAAAAATTTTTTTTCCTTCCTATCAGAATCTTGATGTTCTTTTTATTTCTGGTGGCTTCAGACATCATTTAAGGTTTGGGTGTTCTCTAGCTGTGGAGATTGAATCTTGAGTATCATAATATAACTCAATCGAATCAGTTCCATTGCTTTTGTCATGGTAGGTATAGGAAAGGTCACGTCATTCAATTCTGCCACCTGAGATAGATTTGAGGGAATATTGGCTGTGCAGATTCTGGAACATCCTGAAGTGAAGATAGGTTGGTCTTATCTGGTTTTTGTATGATGCTATGTCATTATATGAAGTCTGAAACTAATAGAGGCATTTGCCACCGCAGTAGACAAATTAGATGGGAAAAAGAGCTGTGTCTCTGAGAGGGTCATAGATTAACTGGTCCTGGAACCACCAACCAGAACTGCCTCTGATATCTTCTTGTTATGTCTGATAATGAATCACTTTATTTTATATATGATTTTGAGTTATGAAATCATTCAAACTGATAAATAATAACAAAACAAGGTCTTGGTGGCACAAATTATTATAGTTCCACATACTTATGCTAAGAACCTGGCCAGTGTTTTCTGGGGTCCCTATCATGTTGAACTGAAGGAATGAAGGTAAACAAGTAATAATTTTCATGAGGCTGAGGACAGAGGAGCAGGGCCTATTCTCAGAAACATAAGATGCCATTAGGACTTAAAGACTAGTTTGATTTTGTTTTGGAAGTTTGATTTTGGAAAAATGTAAGATGCTCTGGTCTAAATATGAGTGCCAAAGATAAGTTTTGCTAAATTTATAATTATGTATTTGGGCCTCTCTAGAAGTACACAGAAATTGAGTCTGGCAGGAAAAGATAAGTTGGACTCCCTGACTTTGGTTTCTTTAAGCCAGCAGTCTCATGAATTAGATCCATATAAAAACCTCTACTGAGACCTTTAGAGCTTTATCTCTGAACCAGTTATATTGATTTTGTTCCATGTGAATCATTTTCAGTTTATAGTTTTACCGTGATCTTTGGGTCTAACATGCCTAGAACTTCTTCACTACTTTTCTCTCCTTTCTTCCCCTGTACACAGTTTAGAATTCCCTCTATTGATATCCAGGACTGCTTCAAAAGAGAGCCTATTTCGGACCACCTCCTCTGGCACAGAACCCTCTGAACAAGAGATTTGCTCCAGCTTTATGCAGATTCTGAGCAAGTCCCACCCAAACCCCTCTTTTTAGAGCCAGAAAATTGACAAAGCTATTTTCAAAATGTTTATCCTTTTAGTTTACCAATACTCAACATGTACTTGGTTTTTGAACACATAATTGCAGAAAGTAATTATCAACCTTACTAGAAGCAGAGAATATTCAGTTATCTCAGAGTATATATTGCAGAATTACAAAGGGTTTATTAAACCCACATTAGTTCATATGGACATAAATTTAGAAGATATACCAAATATTAAGACATGAGCATAATAAACTAAAGATAAGTAGCAATGTTGTTTCCTAAAATGTGTTTCACTGGGGCATATTCCTTAGAAATGTGCTTAGATGTAATAAGACAAAACATTGTTTCACAATGTGTGCAAAAAGAAGATACAGATATTCAGGATAACTTGTATAGTTTTTTCTTAAAAATAAGAGAACGTTCCTGTAAAATGGACAAAAACTTATTTCCTTAGTTCTCATTGTTTCCCAGAACTATAGGCTAGATTGAAAAGCAATGAGGCAGTAACCTCATCATTCTTATTGCTTCTGGAATCTTAGTGCTTAGCAGAATGTCTGACATAAAATGGGTGTGCAGCTCCCAAAATATATAAATATTGGAACCAGAAGTCTGAATAATGCTTCTGATGTATGTCTGGTGGTCTGAAATCTCCGTGACATGAATGGCAGGGTGCTTCCGGAAGACTATGTGAGAGACCAGTTTCTGATTTGACCAGGGACTCAGAGTTGAAGAGGTGTGGAGGGGTCATCTTCATTGATTCCTCATCCCTTCAGGTAAAATGCCCTTCAGTCTCTTCTCTTCTTAGCTGTAGGGTGCTTGTTAAATTCAGGCATTTGTCTGAAGAGTTCTTTTGGAAGAAAGAAGAAATCGACCACATTTTCTGTAGGACTAGATTTTTAGATCCAGAATAGTTGCCTCTCCTGCATGTGAAATCTCCCAATTTTTTATATGACATTGTTTCCTGATCCCCTCACTATCTTGAAATTTTATTCGCTCAGCTTTCCCTGGAATATGGTAGTCTTCTTTAAAACGGATCAAAAATTGAACTCAGGGGCACCTGGGTGGCTCATATGGTTAATCATCTGACTCTTGATTTCTGCTCAGGTCATAATCTCAGGGTCCTGGGATCGAGCCCCTTGTAGGGCTCCATGCTCTGCCCTGAGTCTGCCTGTCCCTTTCCCTTCTCTTCTCCCCTCCTATCTCTTGCATTCACGGGTGAGCACTCTCTCAAATAAATAAAATCTTGAAACAAAAAGAATTGAATTTAATATTCCTGATGTATTCTTTTTACCCCAGTTAAAAAAAAATTAATCCTAGAGAAAAGTTGAAGGATTATTACATTGAGCACATGCATATTCACAAATTTTAAATATTTTATGTATTTGTTTATTTCTCTACATATATATAGATAAACTGATTTATTTATGTCACCATACAGTACTTCATTAGTTCCTGATGTAGTGCTCCATGATTTTTTAAAAGATTTTATTTGCTTATTTATTTGAGATGGGGAGTGGCAAGGGGAGAAGCAGAGGGAGAGGGAGAAGACTCCATGTTGAGTTCAGAGCCTGAGCTAGGGCTGGATCTCAGGACTCTGAGGTCATGACCTGAGCCCAAACCAAGAATTGGGTTTTTTTGAAGAATCTGGGACTGGTATCTTACAGAATGTCCTACAGTCTGGATTGATCTGTGTGATTTTTCATTATTAGATTCAGGTTAAACATTTTCACCAGAATACTACATAGTCAATGTTGTGTCATATCTTTCTATCGCATTAGGAGGTGGACTTACCAGTTGGTCTCATTATTAGTGGCAAACATTTTGATATTTGATTAAGATGGTATCTCCAAACCCTCCATTGTAAAGATCAGTCTTCTTTGTAATTAATCCACAATGTGCTGGATAATACTTCAAGACTGTGCATATCCTATTCTCCAACAATTTATACCCATAGTTCAAGCATCCATTGATGATCCTTGCCTTTGTCAGTTATTACATTGGCAGTTGAAACATTTCTAATATTATTTCTTTAGCCTCTATAAACTGGCATTCTTCTATGTAGAAGAGCTTTGCCTTTCCTGATGTACTTTGGGCCCTTTTGATCTCCTTTGCTCTGGGTATCATACTGTCAGTATTGCAGCCTAAGATTCTACTAATTATTTTTCAGTCACATCACAGAGTTCATGCATTCAAAGACCAAATTGTAGTCCCATTTGAACATTTAGAATTTTAAATCATTCATGGTATATTAGAGCATTAAAGTATAAGAATTAATTAAAAATGCTCATAGAAGATATTATTGCTTTAACATCCCAACTTATTCAGCTTTTATGTTTTCAAAGCCCTCTATTGACTTAGTATGTTTTCTGGCCTCTGATTATACTTCCTTCTAGAGGTTTATCTACCTTCTGTCACTGAACTGTAGATACATGCCAAACAATAAAAATGATCACATAATATTTATGAAAACTATTATAATTCTACCCTTAGCTACAAAGTCATCTGTCAGTGAGTTTTCTCTACCTCAATACTATATGTTAACATATCAGGGCACAAAGGTTTTTATTGCATGTTAAAATTAAATGAGAATTATAAACACTAAACATAGGAATCAGATGATACAATATTGCAACTTATCACTTCTCTGTAGAAACCCTTAAGATACATTTAATGTTTAAGAATATCAATTAGAAAATGGGCTAAGTAGTTTGAAATTAGAATCATCTGGCCCACTTTTTTTTTTCCCCAAAGAATACAGTACAGACTGCAAAAACTAAAAATCATTTATAGTCAAGGACATACTGATTGGTTTTTTTGTTTGGTTTGGTTTGGTTTGGTTCATAAAATCTCTTGAATTCCTGGATCGATGTTTCTGTCATGAGTGTCATCGTCCTTCAAACAAGCTGACAAAAGAAACAGATGTGGCTTTTCTTCCTGTAAAGACTGTATGAGGCTGCAGCAGTTAAACACACTTCTCAGCTGTGTCTTCATAACAGCAATTTGTCATTGCTTTTTAATTTATCAAATTGAAAAAAACATAAGGCAAAAATTATGAGTCATTCCTCTTGTTATTATACTGATTACACAGATTCAGCAAGAACAAGGCAGATGCTAATTTGTGCATAAAGCATATTCCTTTTGACAGGAAAATATACATAAGTTGTGGTTGAAAAAAGGCAACAGGGGTATTGTTAAAACTGTTTTTGAGTTTATATGGAAATCTGCCAGGAAAGACATGAGCTCCTGCACTATCACATCAATAATAATTCCTAGAATAGAGAGTGTGGGTAAAGGCACCCAAATAAAACTTTTCCCTTCGACCAGTGGCTTGGTGATTGGGAATTCTTTAAGCAGTGGCAAATCGAAGCAAATCCGGGAAGTAAGTGTGCTGGAGAGAAAAGAGCGTGGTCAATTGTGGTCCCAATTTCTAGCACCATTCTACAAAAGGTCAATGTGACCCTTTGGCAATTCCCTTAACATCTTTAGGCTTCTGTTTTCTTATTTCTAAATTCAAGAGATTTGGGTTATATGCTGCCTTGTGTACCTTTTAGCTATAATATTTGATATACGGATTCTATTTTTTAAGTTATATAGAATGACTTTGTGATCTAAGCATCTATGAACTGATATAAATTTAGTGTTAAATGACCCCTCCGACAGGTGGATTTTCCCCCAAATCCCATTATAACCTAGATAATTTGGTATTAAAAGCAACTTCCTTCCTCATAATTTCTTGTAAGTACTTAAGTGTCATAAATTCAAGACCCAGTCAGTGGAACAAGGATGATGTTCTGCCAGGAATGATGGCAAAGCAGAGCTTTAGAAGAAGGTAAGATTAAAGCTTAAAGCTAAGTGTCTGTGGTGATAGATGAATTTCTCCTATTTAGCCTGTAATAAAATCAAACTCTTCTTTCAGTGCCTAGGCAAAATGCTACTTACCACATAAAACCTTCTCAATTGCCCCTCCCCCACCCAGTTTCTTATTAATTTCCCTGCCACTTTGTTCCTTATCCCTTTGATGTGGCCTTCTTCTACTGTAAACAGTTTACATGTTAATCCCTCCCACTCTAGCTGTTTAGACTCTTGTAAGTTCCTTGAGCCTCAGACACTTTTCTTTCCCTTTTGTGTTTATTCTTCCCTTCTACCTTTTCTCACTGTTATTCCATGCCTACTCCTAGACCATGTGATCTAAATATAGAACAAGTCATTATTTACTTGTCAAATTGAGCATATTTCGATTGACAAGTATAAATATATATGAAGAGCATCAAAAGTTATTGAATTTAAAGTTTCTTGGCCAGTTGTCTTAGTGTTCTGTAGAGGCAGTCTCTAAGTTCTCAGCCTTACGACTTAAAATAAACAGTTATAAGAATCAACTCTGCAATTACTATTGATTAGTAACACAGATGTGTATTTTCCACTCTTTGTTCTTTTTTTCTAAAGATTTTATTTATTTATTTGACAGAGAGAGAGATCACAAGTAGGCAGAGAGGCAGGCAGAGAGAGAGAGGGAAGCAGCGAGCCCGATGTGGGACTTGATTCCAGGACTCTGACATCATGACCTGAGCCGAACGCAGAGGATTAACCCTCTGAGCCACCTAGGTGTCCACCACTCTTTGTTCTCACTATGATTGTAGACAGTTACATTTCCCTCAATCCCTCAGACAAATGGTAAGATTTACATGACTTGGAGTTTCTTGAAGTCAGGATGGTATCCTGTCCAGCTTTGTGCTTCTAGCACGAGATGTGGCATGTGTCATTAGGTGTGTGCTTTATCAATGCTTCTGAATGGAAGAATTCTGATCTATAACCAAGGTTAGGATTGGGTGGAGAACTGTATATAGAGAGATTAGCTTTTTCTTCGATTAATTCAAAAGAGAAGAGACTTCCAAGAAAATATGTAAGGAATCATAGCTTTCTATGAAGCCCATAGTATTTTTGATATTTTCAATGAATTAGTTTCTAACTGGTCTCAATTCAGCAATTACATTTCTTTTTAATAAACTCACATCAAGAGAGTGTGAAGCAGAGGAGATAAAGAGGTGTTGAAAAATGAAATCCAACTGAGAAAATTTGAAGATCTAATTGCCTTTAGTCACTGATTCATGAATTCTATTCTAACAAATAGGAAGGAGCTCTGAGGAGCTGCATAAAATGGAAGATTTTATGGGCAGAAGGAGGACAGGCAAGGGTGTTTCTAGTGAAGAGTGCTTTGTTTTCGGGAGGTTACCTTCCTTTGGGGAAAGGTGGGGTCTGTCAGGCAGGTGACCTCACTAGTGTTGACCAGGTAATTCCAGAATGGTTAAAGATCACATTCCTGGAGAGGCCAAAACTATAATTAGGTGAGGTATTAAGTTTTGGTTTGCTGACATTGGGTCTAGTACAAGAGACTCCATTTGGCCTTGTTGTTTCCTTTTTTTTTTTTTTTTTTAAGATTTTATTTATTTGTTTGACAGGAAGAAACACAGCTAGAGAGGGAACACAAGCAGAGGGAGTGAGAGAGGGAGAAGCAGACTTCCTGCCAAACAGGGAGCCCGATGCAGGGCACGATCCTGGGACTCGATCCCAGGACTCCGGGATCATGACCCAAGCCGGAGGCAGGCACTTAATGATTGAGACACCCAGGTACCCCTTGTGTCCTTTTTTTTTTTTTTTTTTTTTTTTTAAATGAAGAGAATCATTAACACTACTTGACTAAGGTTTTTGTCTTATTTCCAGATTAACCTGGGGTGTTGGTGAAAATAGTGTATAATTATTTTTTTTTTCTTTTCTAGCATGTGATTGAGATATTTTTTTCTACTGATGATCTGATACAAGATTACCAGAAGTTTCTCTTAGTAAAGGTTTTCCAGTTTTCAATATTCTTTCTTAGGAGTACTCACTAAGTACCAATAAAACAAATGAAGAAGTACCATTAGTTCTCATATTCCTACAGGAAGAACATTAACTCCAAGTTGTCTCAGTAAAACCTAAACAATTCTTTGTTGTTGGAGTTAAGACATTGGGTTATAGTAAATGTTGATTAATTTATTTTCTTGCCAGTCCTCCAGATCCAAGGCTATGTATAGATAGAATGTTTATCTGTCCAGCAGGGTTTCTACAAGTCTTCTCCTTTTCCATAAAATGAATATCAACTGTATCATCCACCTAAATAATGTCTAAATTGCAGGAGGCCTCCCTCAGCATGTAAAGGGACATATGGGAAACCGGGGACTGGGGCTGCTGGCTGTTTGTTGGTCAAATGCCTAATGTAGAGAGCAATGATGTCTGTGGTAATCTTGAAGATACTCAGTATGTTAATTGCACGGAGTTTCTTATTGGGTATCTATATAGACGAATATATAGACTATTATATAGAAAAATATTCCTTCTAAATGCTTTAAGAATAGTGGGGATTTTGAGGTCAGATAAATGGAGGAAATACTACATGCCATGTGCTTCTCTGGGACATTCTGCAAGTGATGGGGGAAGGGCAAAGGGAGAGGGAGAGAATTTTAGCAAACTCCATGCTGAGTGCAGAGCCTCTTTCACAACCCTGAGATCATGACCTGAGCCAGAATCGAAGTTGGATGCTTAACTGACTTAGTCACCCAGGTACCCCACTGTCTTTTTTTAAAAAATGATTTTATTTATTTATTTGGAGAGAGAGAGAGCAAATGCAAGCAGGGGTAGGGGCAGAGAGAAAGGGAGCAAGAGAATCTCAAGCACACTCTGCACTGAGCATGGAGTTTGCTTAATCCCAGGACTCCAAACATGACCTGAGCCAAAATCAAGAGTTGGCCTCTTAACTGAGGGATCCACCCAGGTGCCCTACTATCTGGGACATTCTTTTTTAATACCCAAGTCAATAGTCAGTCTTCAATAATGGTAACCTTGACTAATAACAAACCAAACAACTCAACTTATCTCCTATCACCTTAAAAGTGATTACTACATTATAATATCATATAGAATGTTTAAAACATGAGGAGTCAAATCAAATAGGCTTGGGTTGACTATAGTCAAATCATGACTATTCTGACATTTAACTGTAACTTGAGCAAGTGGCTAAAACTTTCTCAGTTTTTTCATATATATTTTGTGAATAATTTTACCTACCTATCATAACTGTGGGAAAGTGGAAGCATAATGTATGTGAAGCACTTAGCATAGAGCCTGTCATCATGGCTTCTCTGGACATTCTTAATATATGTTATCATATCAAGAACATTTGGGAAATTGTTTAACATTGTTATCTCAACCTTCTTAAATTTATCTGACCATTCTAAATTCTCCTTCTTATTCCTTCCCCTCTCTGGTACTCTTCCTTCTTCCTTTTTTGGTAGGATAGCTATTATTACCAAAATATTTTAACTTCTGATGCATTCTTTGGGAAAAACCTAGTCAAGTTAGAATTTATTTGAAAATAAAGTCAGACTAGTAGAAAACTATAGCATTGTCTAGATTGTATAGCCCTGATGGTTTGCTCTCCTGGAATTGCTTTGTGATGCTATATGCTTATAGAATTCTTATAAAAATCCAACTTTACGCTTGCTACAAAAATATTTCTTCAGGATATTGTCCATCTCAGTGCTCACCACCATCCCTATGAAGCTCTGTATAAAAATGTCTTTAAGAAAAATTTCAGTTAATTACCAGAGAAACTTTGCTTCTCCCAATGAACTGGTATTTCCCCCTCCTAGACAATGAGCACTATCTGCAACACCATCTCCAGTTACCAAAGCATCAATAAATGTATAATCTCAGTTAACAAGATGTCAGGAGTTGGTTTGGTTTAGAATGATTAATTCAGCAGCTCAGTGACCTTCATGGCATGCATGCCTTCAAGTTTTTCTCAGCTCTGCCACCATTAGTGTCAAACTTGTTATCAGGCCAACCTCAGTCATGTTGTAAGATGATTGTTAGCATTAGGAATCAAATCTTTAGCCTGTAACATCTAGAAGAATAAAATATGCCAATCTCTCTCTCAGTATATTTCTGTTAATTTCAAGGAAACATCTCCCAGAGGCCTCCCAGTTACCCTCTACCATCTCATTGGCCAGCACCAGGCTAGCTGCCTACCTCAAGCAACTATTAGCAGAGGGAATGAGATTGCATGACTGGCTTAGATTTGGCAGAATCTACCCTTAATCCACATAGTTACCCGAATAAAAGAAAATTGTGTTAATCAGGACGAGAGAGGAATAGATCTTGAGTATGAACTGCAGTGTTTACTAGAAAGACTTAAAGAGTGTCTTTCTCATTCTAAAATAGAAAGCTTATAATTAAATATGTGAATCATGCAGGTGTCTTCATGGCCCTTCTATATGTGCTCTATTTTTTTTCCTATTCTTGATTTCTTGATATCAATTTAAATTTCTTTTTTAAAAAATATTTTATTTATTTGACAGACAGAAGCACAGCTAGAGGGGGAACACAAGCAGGGGGAGTGAGAGAGGGAGAAGCAGGCTTCCCGCTGAGCAGGGAGCCCAATGTGGGGCTCAATCCTGGGACCCCGGGATCATTACCTGAGCCGAAGGCAGACGCTTAATGACTGCCACCCAGGCACCCAATATCAATTTAAATTTCTTTTCTCCTACCTACGATTTTTTTTGTGTACCATTTTTGGCATGTATTTCTGAGGTTCACTTTGAGTGTTTTCAAAATGATGTATAACATATGAAAGCTACATTTACACATCAGGTACAAGTAAAGGAATAGAAGGGGAATGGGTAACTACTCTGAGTTTGCACATACAGGATTCATTGACATTCCGGCAGAATAGTTAAAACTTGTCAGTTCAAAGTGCCTTTGGTCTAAGCCTTTAAAAACATGGCTATAGTAATCGACTTCCCAAGGATGGTAGTAACACTGAATATTCTCATATAATTAACATTTATAATTTATAGATAAGCAGTGGGGGTACTTATTGTCACAGGTAGAATTTAATTAGCCAAGACAAATAAATTAGGTTTTATATTTTTTCAGTATAATGGAATTATAGAGGCTGGTTTAGAACTTCAAGCCATTGAAGTTCCATATGACCTCTCAAGGAAATTAATTTCTCCAACTGCCATTTTGAAGAGTTCTAATTAGATTAAGCCATATCAATATTATTGATTTATTTACTACAATGGATGCCATATAGGGTACTTTCCTGGAATTCTGGAAAGTCCTTCAAATGGCTGTTTTCTTAATATACAGCTGCATGCCCAGTGAGGTGGAAGGTACCTTGGGACTGAGTACATGTCAGTTGAACCATAGGGAGAGAAAATTTACAAGAAATAATCATATAAACTTAATAATAATAATAAATAAATAAAAACATAAACTTTAATATGAAAAACACCTCACTTTATTCTTATCATATGAGGACCTAATTTATATTACACTTCCTTTTGTATAAGAGTCTTGTAAGATACAGAATGCATAGTTAAATATATTTTTAAAAATTTGCCTATGTGGTAATTAAAAATATTGCAGAGGAGAGACAAATGTTGGAAAGGCACTTTTAGAGGGAAATAGATAAATATTGGGAAGACTTAAGCAATGTATAATGTATAACACAATGATTAATAGTGTTCCAGAGAGAAATGATTCAGTCATTTAATATATAGGATAAGTATTTCAAAAGGATTTGTAGGTAAAGAGATAAAATTAATCATAGGGTTATGCAAACTTGGGAACACCTTGTATTTTGGTTGCTTGAACTAATACTGAATTAATACAATTTGTTGAACAAAATGATAACATGTGGGGATCAACAAGAATCCTGGAGGGATGGGCATAATAAAGAGGAAGACAAAATTTGGTATTCTTTAAGATGAAAAACGGGGAAAAGAATGAAAGCATCATTGTTATTAAGTTATTCTTATATGATGTATAGTGATGTTTTCTTGGTCTCCCCATGAAATAATTTATAAAAGCTGAAATTTCTAATGCGTGTTTTGTGGGTAGCTTGTATTTTAGGAGCATGTAAGTCCTGATTTCAGCTTAGTTTAGTTGAAACTTGGGAAGGCAGCCACTTATCCTTTCCATTAGTTGGATTTTGTTCTGTAAGTGGACTTATTCCACGTTTGTATTTATTCCATTTTTTGGAGAATATATTCCTTTTTTTTTTTTTTCTATTGAAGAGGCCTAAAATTATCCTGGGCTCAGGTCTGTTACTCTCTCCAAAGTACTCATGTAAGGAACTTATCTCCCATTTCACCACAAAGCCAGCACTCCTTCGGAAAGGCCCTCCTCTTTTTGGCTTAGGTATAAATGACGCAGGTATGTGGCATTATGGAATGAGATAAGATGGCACATGCAGTCTTCCAGTAACCTGGACTGTTTGCCTTTGGATGGTCCCTGCTCATAGATGACTTCCTGTGAACTCCTGGAGAACTTCTCTAGAGTAACTCTGGGGACTTTTGGAATGTAGGGCTTTTACCTTTGTAGTAGTCTTCTCTGCCTGTTTCAGGTTGTATATGTATATCCGTGCATGCATGCATGTGTGTGTGTTTAATATTTTATTTATTTATTTGACAGAGAGAGAGAGATCACAAGTAGGCAGAGAGGCAGGCAGAGAGAGAGGAGGAAGCAGGCTCCCTGCTGAGCAGAGAGCCCCATGCGGGCCTCGATCCCAAGGACCCTGAGATCATGACCTGAGCCGAAAGCAGAGGCTTTAGCCCACTGAGCCATCCAGGAAACCCATGTGTGTGTTTTAAGCACTGACTCTGTTACTGATTTCAGCTGTCTTCCAGAAAATTCACAAAATTTTTGTCCATCAGGGTAACTTCTACTGTTTTCTGATATCTGTTCATTTTTATTTTTATTGGATTTTGGAAGGAAAGAGAAAGAGAAAATTTGTCAAGTCACCTATTTTAAACCAGTCACAGGTGTATATTCTTGACACTTTAAAATACCATATGTTCAGTATGAACATTGGGCCCATCCAATGAATAGGTATTCAATTTTTTCTTAATAGGTTGACTAAACTAAAATAGATGCAGTTATGTGCACATCATGGTTTCATGTTAAGGGGAAAACATCTATTTGGCCCAGGAAAGCTCTTCTTAGAAATGACCTAAAGTACACCAATTTTTGTGTAACCCAATTCATGTTATTCCTGTTTTGGCTTTAGACATTAGCTTAAAAGTGGACTCTGGTTTATATTTAACTTTTTGTCATTATTGACTCATGGTATTGTGTCTGAATGTGGAAAGCATTATAAATAAAAAGAAGATTGATAGGATATGAGCTATACTTCCTGCTTGCTGTTACTTTTTTACTCTTCTTTTAAAGCTGAAATATTAAAGTTTGATTTGTTGATTTTTTATTGAAGTATAATTAGCATACAATGTTATATTAATTTCGGGTGCACAATACATTGATTCAACATTCTATGCATTACTCAGTTCTCACCATGGTAAGTGTAGTCACCATACAAAATTATTACAATATTTTTAACTATATTCCCTATGCTGTATTTTTCATCTCCATGACTTATTTATTTTGTAATTGGAAGTTATGAGTATTGATGAGTATTGCTAAATGCATATTTAAGCTAATAAAGAATTCTCAAATACACTTAGTAAAGAATCAATGTTCAAAGTGTTAGGGCAAGGCAAGTGGAGAATAATGGAGCAGGTTTTGAGCTTGAAATTAAAAGACCTGAAACAAAGCTTAATACTGTCACTCTTCATGCCTTTATTTCCCCCCTAAACAAGATAGTTATCTCTGCCTTGCCCTCCTCCCAGCTTCCTCTTCTGGGAATAATACCATCTTCCCATTGTTAATAATAAGTGCTCAGTAAATTTAATTTAAATATATCAATAATTGCCTAGCAATAATTACAAGTTTAGCTTCCGTTGCTGCTTTTTATCCCCACATTTTCCCTTCTCTTCCAGCCTGGGTTCTCCCATGCTTTGGGATTACCATGATCTAAAGTCTTCTTACTCTTGTTCTTGCATTTGGCACTATTCATCTTTTTGTTGACTTATTGATGAATATTAGATCAACCTTAAAGCCAGAATTTTATTTTTTGTGTGTGCTCTTTTTTCACCCTTTTATGCCCAAGTCCCTCAAATTATATTTTTGGTTCTTTCACTTCTCCAATGTCTGCCAAGGCCAAATAGGGCATGTTAGATGGCAGATTCTTTGCTTATTTCATTCTTTTATTTTTTTTTAATTAATTAATTAATTTATTTTTTTTTTTAGATTTTTTTTTTTT